>CABFOW010005038.1:0-19522 GCA_902141385.1 Timema californicum
TCACAATCACCCCTACCATTACACATTAGCGTAAGTGCGTATAACCCGAACGGGTAGTAAGACGCGGTGCTAATAATAATAACGCGTCTAAACTACGACGAATTACTCTATGGCATTCGAAAGTTCACTGTCACACTTACAAAAGTACGTCACCTATCCCTATCTTGTGCTAGTTCTATCTATACCACTTCATTACACCCTATCTCTTTCAGGTCCATCATCATGTTATCCTTCCATCTGTACCTATTCACATACAAGTATATACCAGACACTCGGCCTCAAGGTTAAAGTGGCTGCACTCCGTGGGAGAGCTTGAGTCCTTCAACACGGGTATCGCTAGGTGCCATCAAAGGGATTTTTTTTTAATGCTAATTTTAAACATGGTTTCGCTAGAGAAAATACATAAATATACTTTTCAATTCAATCGGTCAGCTTCCACAAAGCTAGGTTCAAGTAGCGACCCAACCATCTCTTCCCATAATCGTACCTCATAAAGGGCTCAAGCAGACTTCACATTACGATTATAATGGTCCCTTTATGACATACATGTTAAAAGTGAGTCGTTTAGCAACTATAAATTAGGAAGGGCTTTTGTCACTGAGCATTGACACTAGCGAACCCCAGTGTTGATGGACTCAACCTGGCTCAACGAGTGCAGCGAAACTCCCAGAATGCTGAGAATTTGATTTATACCTGTCTGTGGTCTAGGTATTCCCAATAATTTCTTCACATTGGGTTTTCCAGTAAATACCCTGGACACGGTTCTAGATTCTTCCATTCCCACTGCATGTCCTTCCTACCATTATCTGCCAGATTTGCCTATCCCAAGAATATCTTGTGATGAATACAGGGTGTAACTCATCATTAAGTAACCTCCTCCAATCCCCAGTATTTTCATTCTAAACGAATAGTATATAATTTAACAAATATATTGTTTTTTAGCAGTAATACTGTAATGATCCATTAATAGGGGATGGCTCTTATATAGTTTTGGTACTAATAAAACTAAACATAAAGTAGAAACCAGTCATGAATTTGAAATGTGGACACGTCAAAAGTTCTAAGTGCCAAAAATAACATTTTACAGGAAAGACAAAAACGTTCCTAGATTGAAAGTTGATTAAATAAAAACTTTAATAGATAAAATCACTCAAAGTGCCATATATAATTACCCTAAGTTCAAAGTGGGTTATGTTCTGTACTAAGTACCTTTAGAAACATCGGAAGAAATAAATAATTCTAAACAGAGAAAAATACTTAAATGTATTCTAATTTGACAAAATGAGTTGTATTTAGCACCACGTCTTACTACCCGTTCGGGTTATACACTTTAAGTACTAATTACTCTAATGGATTAGGAATTGGGAAGGTTTAATTAGAGGAAGTGAATCCGCATTTGCGTGGAGGGAGAGTGGAAAACCATTTAGGAACCCCTCCCCCCTCAGTTCACCCGACAGAGATTCGAACCTCGATCTCCCCGTCCTCAGCAGTCGAGCTCAACACGACAAGCGCGTTAGCAAACTACGCCACCGAGGCGGGTGAAATGAGTTGTAACAAAATTGTTTGAAGATGTGTGCAGTTAAGATGAAATGTCCACATAGAATTTACGATAGTGTGGGGAGCTAAAATGACACCACCACGAACAAGTATATATATATATTTTTCATCAGCTCACAGCATTGGTTTATTTATCGTCGTTAATTCTGCGCGCCTTAAATCTAATTGGGTCACATCCTTATTTCAAAACGTTACACTCTTTCCAATACTCAATTTCGGAAAAAGGTTGTCCTAGAATAAAGTTTTATAGTTGACTGTGAAGTAACCTTTATCATGGAACAGGTAGAAATTGGTAATTTTTTAGTGTTACGCATACACTTAGCGACAGTTATGAAAGAATGAAAATCATCTTCTTTCATGGGAATCACGTGGAAGGAGTTACTTTTTGGCTTTTCCTCCCTCACCATTTGTTGGAGCCGTGAAGGGAGATTTCTTTGGTCACTTTTCGCCTCCTCCCTATATGCATGCACGCAATGACTAGCATAGACTAATGAGACACAACGCACCATGATGACAAGGCACTTGGGACAGCTGGCAGACAATACCTAGAGCTCTCTAACATTACTCCATCAAAAAAAAAAGTCACATAGAACGTTTGACATTTCTATTAATTATTATTATCATTAGCACCGCGTCTTACTACCCGTTCGGGTTATACGCACTTACGCTAATGTGTAATGGTAGGGTGATAAATGGAGGACCTACAGTTTAACGTGGAATCCGAACCACGGTGGAGGCCTGGCATTCCCCACATTCACAAGATGTCTTGTTTATGCAATTTGTGTACCATTATTAAAGTAAAGTAAATAATTTATGGAGCTGAAATTTATCATAGATAGACATTCATGTGCTGTACAGAATGAAATATTTTAATATTAATATTATTGATGTTAATAATAATATAGATATTTCAGTGATGAAGTTTTATCTAAAGCAGCGTTTCCCAAACTGTGGTACGTGTAGATCTAGAAATACGTGAAGTATTGCAGAAGGTATGCATCATATCACTGAGATAAATTGGTCCTTTATGTATGTAATTGTGAGTCTAGTAAACCAATTAGCGCGTATTTAACGTTATGTAATGGACTTTTAAAAACTTATTTTCCCCTGTTTTGGATTTATTTAGATTACAAATTGATTTTTTTTTAAATAGAAATAACTTTATTATTTACAAAATATATTAATTATGAAAGAAGAAGTATGTTGAATATCCCATAGGCCCGAAATGGTCATGTGACTGGTCAAAATAAGGGAAATACTGCTCTAAAGTGTAACATACAAAACTAAGAACATTAAACTTTTAAAATTTAAAACAGATTATATTATTATCTTGCATGGTGACCTGGCGGTCTAGGGGTAAGGTGTCAGACTTCTGTACTGGCGGCCGGGGTTCAATCCTCGGTCCCGGCACAGATTTATCTGATTACCAAACCCTTCCTTCACCTCTGACAAGACATCTTGTGAATGTGGGGAATGCCAGGCCTCCACCGTGGTTCGGATTCCACGTTAAACTGTAGGTCCTCCATTTCATCTCACAATCACCCTACCATTACACATTAGCGTAAGTGCGTATAACCCGAACGGGTAGTAAGACGCGGTGCTAATAATAATAATAATAATAATAATNTTGTGAATGTGGGGAATGCCAGGCCTCCACCGTGGTTCGGATTCCACGTTAAACTGTAGGTCCTCCATTTCGTCTCACAATCACCCTACCATTGCACATTAGCGTAAGTGCGTATAACCCGAACGGGTAGTAAGACGCGATGCTAATAATAATAATTATTATTATTATCTTGCAGATAGGGTATTGAGCCTTCAAGCAAATGAATAAGTTAATGCTATTTTAGTTAGATACTCTATTTTCTCTCTCGATAAACGCTACCGCAGATTTTTGAAATATCACCTACATCTGATTCTTTAATATAATTTTGTTCAAGGGTTGATTGTCAGCTCAATGGATCTAAATACTACCAGAAAAAAACAAACAATATGTGTGTCCGTTTTAATTTCGTTCAGAAGAACATTTTTTTGAAAATCCAAACATATTTTTCGTGGTCAGCATTGATAAAATTTTACTATATTATTATTTTATATATTTATACAATCTATCAAATGTGACACATGCAGTTCACACGACTTGACGTATGAATACGTGGAGGTAGATCTAGTTGCTTTTATATATGTGTGATAAGGATCTTTCAATGAAAATTGCGCTTAATGTGTCGTACTCGAGCAAAATGAGTCATACGATTTCACCCAATGAAAAAGTTAACACGCTGAGAAAACTTGTGTTTGTGCGTGCTTGTTTATGCGTGCTTTTTAAGTGATACACGATGGCCTATTAACTCCAACCATTGGCATGGAATGAGAGTAAATGCCTAGCAACTGTTTGTTTTTAAACAGGTCACGCATTGGTGTGGCCTCAAGGTGCATCACGCGTCAAAGATAATCATAAAGTGTATATCAAGACGTATACACATGTCAAAGATAATCATAAAGTGTATATCAAGACGAATACACATGCTAACACTTAGGTTAAGTCAGTCCCTTTATTTAATTGTTTATTGAAACATTAAAAGAGAATTTGGGTGACCTGGCGGTCTAGGGGTAAGGTGTCAGACTTCTGTGCTGGAGGCCGGGGTTCAATCCTCGGTCCTGGCACAGATTTATCTGATTACCAAACCCTTCCTTCACCTCTGACAAGACATCTTGTGAATGTGAGGGATGCCAGGTCTCCACCGTGGTTCGGATTCCACGTTAAATTGTAGGTTCTCCATTTCATCTCACAATCACCCTACCATTACACATTAGCGTAAGTGTGTATAGCCCGAACGGGTAGTAAGATGCGGTGCTAATAATAATTTTAATAAAAGAGAGTTTAATAAAATATCAGATTTTAAATTTATAAACACATTCACCAATTGAGGTTCATTAATCTGTGATAAAAGTTTATAATTATATTCTCTTTTCAATGACATAGTTTTGGACTAGTTTTGTACTAGCAAGAAAATATTTTGTAAACACCAATTAAGACTCAGAAGATGTTGAATGCTGGTGTGCCACTATTGAATTTTAGAATTTTGTTATTACTTAGTTTTATATCGTCAACACCCCTTTTGAGTAATATTGGAATATCGAAATGGTGACTCCATATTATTAGTGGGTTTTTTTTGTTACATGTTTGAATTTTAAAATTATAACCTTATCATAGTTTTCAAGGGTTGCCACTATTTTCTTATTGAAAAATTACATATATTTTGCAGGCATTTTAGATGGAATTCACACTTTTCCAGCGAAATTATATTGAAGAATAGAGGGATAAAATATAATTTTTTAATAAAATTGACTAGTGTAAAGTAATGTGACTGATGTTCAAAACACGATGATTTGGGCTTAATAATTAAATCTATGCAGTAGTTATACGACATTTCAGGACTGAAAAGTGAAGGTAGGACATGTGTTTGAACCAGCGTGCATAGTTCTTCAGTATGACTTTCCTCCTATACAAAGTATTATTATTATTAATAGGGTCATACGCACTTACGCTAATGTGTAATGGTAGGGTGATTGTGAGATGAAATGGAGGACCTACAGTTTAACGAGGAACCCGAACCACGGTGGAGGCCTGGCTTTTCCTCACATTCACAAGATGTCTTCCCAGAGGTGAAGGAAGGGTTTGGTAATCAGATAAATCTATGCCGGGACCGAGGATTGAACCCCGGTGGAGGCCTGGCATTCCCCACATTCAACCGACATATTAATTCCACTAATCAAATAAGTTTTATAAGAAATGTACCCACAGCCTAAGTACACCCGACCGGGATTCAAACTCCTATCTCCCCATCACCAGCAATTCAGTCTAACACGAGAGTGATGCGTTAAGCCAGGGTAACACTTACTTCTTGTTTTTTCAAAGCAAAGTTTTTGTTATCTGAACTTTAAAAGGACATATCCTACTCCTACTGCGTAATATAGAGGGGCCCCATCACAGTATGTGGAGTAGGGAACTTAATGAATGATATTGACGTTGACAGGCCAGAGAGGACTGATGAATTAGCTTGTAGCAAGAGAAAAACTTCATGTGCAGTGCTCTCCTACACTGCATGGCAGCAATGTCGCAACCGTAAAAAAAAGAAAATGATTTTTAAATTGATATTGCGTGTCCACAGATGATCTAAAAAAAATTTAGTTTTTCCCATCTTCCTTAAATTAGATCTTGTCGGGAATTTATCGAATTACTTTATCGTTGTACCACGGCAATTTTAAATGGTGTATTGATCCAATTTTTAAAGTCATTTAATTAATGTATTATTATTATTGTTATTAGCACTGCGTCTTACTACCCGTTCGGGTTATACGCACTTACGCTAATGTGTAATGGTAGGGTGATTGTGAGATGAAATGGAGGACCTACAATTTAACGTGGAATCCGAACCACGGTGGAGGCCTGGCATTCCCCACATTCACAAGATGTCTTGTCAGAGGTGAAGGAAGGGTTTGGTAATCAGATAAATCTGTGCCGGGACCGAGGATTGAACCCCAGCCGCCAGCACAGAAGTCTGACACCTTACCCCTAGACCGCCAGGTCACCTTAATTATTGTAGTTTTTAAAATAATAGATGACATTTTAAATTAGCCACTGTAAGCAGAGACTTAGGTAGAATATTCCTAGAACTGGCTATGGAATTATTGTTAATCTCACCTAGTATACGTGAGAATTTAAATAAAAATAAACCATAATATCTTCATAAACAAATAAATGGTATTATAAGAAGATCAGAGTCAATTTAAGACTTCAAAAACATCCTGGGAAATATTTTTATTATCATTTATTAGATATTATATTGAAATAATCGCATGCACCTCTGAGACTATATTATTCAGTGAAAGATTGAATATCTTATGTAGTTTGAGGTTCCAAGGTAAAAATAGTAATCTAGTTTGGAACAAAGTGTATCAAAGTAGTTATCAAACGAGTCCCACAAAGATAAGGAGGATATTGATGAACTTACAAGCTACTTGGTATGGTACCGGTGGGACAGTTAATAAAGTAAGACTAGCCATCACTGGAGAACTTCACAAAACACCATTAGTTTTAATACTAGGCCTATTAACACTAATGTACAAGCACAACCATAGAGCTCTGACACTATTGAGAAGTTACTACAAAGTCCTACATTTAAATGAACCACCAACAAAAGCATAATTTAATTATTATACCATTAGGAAAATTAAATTAAACTTCTAAGCCCAAATCCCAAAGGTAAATATTGAAGCCTTTGCAAACATATTTAAATAATGTATGGTAAAAGTGACCACCAAAAATGGGTATAATGTGATGTTTTATAGATATTTAAAAAAAATAATTAAAGATTAGATACCCGCCATAAGATTGGCTTATGTATATACAAACTGTAAAAATTTATAAGTTTAGATATTTGCTAGAACTTTGATAGTGGTCGAGTGACATTTTTTCATTGGTAATCCAAACTCAATTCTATTGCCTATCTCATATCTAATGCACTTATCACATTCGGTATAAGTAGAGAAACTGCAAAGGCATTAATTATTATTATTATTATTAGCACCGCGTCTTACTACCCGTTCGGGTTATACGCACTTACGCTAATGTGCAATGGTAGGGTGATTGTGAGATGAAATGAAGGACCTACAGTTTAACGTGGAATCCGAACCACGGTGGAGACCTGGCATTCCTCACATTCACAAGATGTCTTGTCAGAGGTGAAGGAAGGGTTTGGTAATCAGATAAATCTTTGCTGGGACCTAGGATTGAACCCCGGCCACCAGCATAGAAGTCTGACACCTTACCCCTAGACCACCAGGTCACCTCAAAGGCATTAAGACATTGTCAATCTCTCTAGGTTATATCCTACTAAATCCATTTTACCTGACCGAAAAGAAGACTTAGAAAATTATGAAAATAGGAAACAGGAAATAGGTTTGAATTGATATCAAATATAACAGAATGAAGTGGTCAAATCTAATTCAAGGGCCTTTATTTGGAGCTTGTTATTTTCGTTGCTAATATCCATAGAGCCGATATATTCCATTGTGATTCACGATCATGGTTCAAGTCCTGAGACACACCTCTTGTACACATAACCACCCTGAACACATATGAAACCCTCCAAAAGAACCGAACTTAAGTCACTAGAGAATAGGGAGGGAACACTGATACTAGTCTGGTGTTGGCTTATCATCGCCTATCTACAGTAGCCCCGTGGCTTCTTTGGTGCTGACTGACAGCTCACAGCTGACAGCTGACACTCAACATTTAGGTATCTACCTAAATGTTGACTGTCAGAAGTGACATCTTCTAAACACATGTTTTTCCAGATTATATGGTTCGGCGTAGGGATACATAATTTGGGATGGTAGCTTTTCAAAGCTTTTAGCTGTCAGCTGTGAGCTGTCAGTCAGCACCTAAGAAGCTATGGGGCTACTGTAGGCTCGTTGTAAGTTTACTCTTAGACCACTATTTCAATTATGTCTTTGAACGCCTGATTATATAACAGTCTGTTCCCCCAATGTCATCTTGTTAGACCGAGAGTAACCATAATTCGGGTTCACAGGTGATGTCTTATCTAAGGTAAACAAACTAATGATGATAAGTGCCTCAGCTAATGCACACAAATTAATTATGCCCTGTCTCATCTAATATACAAAATCTAGTTATACCCTATACCTTATCTAAGCTGCAAAAATTAAAATAAGCTACACAAATGCCAAACGTTCCCTGCCTAGGTTTCATCACCTAAAGCTTTGAAGTTTTCCCAAGGATAATGAAAAAAATTATGCACGTTTAACTAATTACCTATCTCCTTGTGTTATCAGATATGTACAGTACTTAACAGCAAGGAACTTTTAATCAAAAGTATTTTTAAACAACTTAAAACAGTGTGAGAAGTAATTTGTAGAAATTATTGGCTTGGTGGGTGACCTGGCGGTCTAGGGGTAAGGTGTCAGACTTCTGTGCTGGCGGCTGGGGTTCAATCCTCGGTCCCGGCAAAGATCTATCTGATTACCAAACCCTTCCTTCACCTCTGACAAGACATCTTGTGAATGTGAGGAACGCTAGGCCCTCCACTGTGGTTCGGATTCCACGTTAAACTGTAGGTTCTCCCTTTCATCTCACAATCGCCCTACCATAACACATTAGCATAAGTGCGTATAACCCGAACGGGTAGTAAGACGCGGTGCTAATAATAATAATAATAATAATATTGGCTTGGTAAATTTTAAAATATCCTACTTTTATCAAAATTATCCAGACATAAATCATATTTTCCAATATTTTATATGTAAAGCTAAAACCATGCCATTTTCAACACACTCTTAAATAAAGTTATTTTGGGAAGTTGGTCCTATTAAATAAATTAAATTTTCATGCAGCCCTTTTGGAAATAAAGTTTCTTACCCATTCCCGCACTTAGTTTACCTATTACACGAAGCTATTTAGAGGATCTCAAGCAAGACCAGAACTCATCAAAATCTGTTGCCAGTTTGCCAAGAACAAATATCCGCATTTACCTACCCTATTGGGGAATGGGAGGAGAAAGAAATTCTTACAATGGTAGGTTACTGTGCTCTTGGTTGGTGGAATTTGAATCTCTGAATCATTAAAGACAAATAATCGATTAATACCCCCATTAAAAGCTTAAATCATGGAAAAAACTAATAGTTTATACTTGACTTCCTATTTTGGAAATTCCAAAGATTTTTTTTTTTAATCTGAAATGTCCATATCACAAGAAATTCCCTGACTGGTCAATGTTCTCCCTGTTTTAATGAGCGTATCAACCCTGCTTTCCTTCTGAACTTCTTAAATATAGATGTATTAATTTGTTTACCTAATCAATGGGGGGAAGTAACTCGACTGGTGGTTATAAACCTAACTTTATTATCATCTGTACGAATGGTATAAACGACAAAACTTTTTTTCAATAAATTTGTATGGCAAAGGTGAACTGTACAATTGTAAATTTACATAATGATTATGAAATAAGGAACTCATGAGGCGACTTACTTTGTAGCTGTGATTCATCTCATTTGCTGGACTGGAGGCCCCCATTGTTGATCGATGAACAGAACGCTGCACACACTTAAATATAATATTAAAGTACACGGTCCTAAAGTTATTAACACTTTATCAACATAGTAGGTTCATGACCCCGTTTGTAATGTCCACTCCAAATCACTCGTCACTTCTGTGCCAATTCAGAGCTAGTAAAGAACTGATTGATAAAAAAATGGCGTCAAATAGCTAGCGCACTCTACAAAAATGGCGGGAAAGTTAGCCTAAGAAAAACAGGTTTATAAACAATGTACGAAAAAACAATTTTTAAGTCCCAACATTATCCAAATAATAAACTTTCTTTAAAAACATAAAGCTACACAAAGAACAAGAAAAGTATTATAAAATACAATTACAATTAAGAGAAAGTCAAACATCGACCTTGGTTAGACATACCCAAAAGTCATTAAGGAACAATCTTGATACGATACTGTTTATGGGTAGTGTAGTATTTCACTATAATTTAAGAGAAGATTGGAGGTACTGTTTTTTCAATTTATCCTTTAAGGAAATTTTATTCAAAAAAACCCATTCTAAATGTGCTTGTTTAAGCCAGTTTTTAAGCTAATTCCTTCAAATCTTTTTCAAGCCTATTTTGACTATAATAAATGAAGGATTTTATTAAAATTGATGTAGCTGTATTATGATATTTATGTATACTGTATTTATCAGGCTAAATTAAGTCAGTATGGATCTAGCTAGATGTGTCCCCAAATGCCTCTCTTTCATTAAGATTTGTGAATGCGTGATTTAGAAGCCTTTCTCCAAATACCCCAATAATAGGGGTAAATGGGGATAATGCACCTGTTTTTTTTTTATCCTAACACCAAACTGTTCATATGTAAGCTAATTATATAGCCTTCAAAAAAGATGTTCAATTAATATAGCTTTCAAATTCAGTGTTACTATCTCAATTATGAAAATAGCCACGAGAAAAATATTTGAAACTGAAATGTGTGTCCTCAATGGAGTTAATACATCCTCAAGGTGTGTAAAACAAAAATTCCTAATAAAAGAGCTTTTTTTATCATATCTTAAGGCCATTCACCAATAAAAATTTTACTGGACTGTTTTAACAAGTGTATAATTATTATAAACTATAAATCGTTGTTCAATGATTTAAAATCAATCGAGTTCACGGGTTTTACAAGGGTCAAACTTTCTATTTCGTGATTTTTACGTTTCAATGTTTAGGTAACGTAGTTAATATATGGAGCGAAAAATAAATTTAGTCTCGTTAGACATGCATTTGAAGTGTGCACAGTGAAATGTTTACAATAGGTTATGTACATACAAATATTTTTTTAATTGGTAAGAAATTTAAATAGTTTTATTCATATAATATAAGTAATTTTCTTTTTATACCAGGATAATATGATTTTATCTCATTTTGTAGTACAGAATGTCGTAATTTCATATTAATTTGTTAGGCCTGTCTTTATAAGTTAATTTTATTAACGCTAGCAAAATATCTATTTTAAACCTCTATTTATATAATTTCTTATTTTGAGTATACAAATTTGTAGATACAACGCAGACTAGCAGAACCTAACGTGCCAGGCCTAGGCAAGGTCAGAATACTCAGCCTAATGACCCACTCAAGAAAATCGCACGCTGTGGAGATCTGTTGGAGTGGTATAGGTAAGTGAACATTTTTTTTTTTCCACGAAATAAAAATGTTTAGTTTATGCTATCTCTTTTTTTTTTCCTTTCCATAGTATTTTGGAGCTTGAGAAATATTAACCTATACTGTATTAGTTTTGTTTCAAAACAAAGTGTGAAATTGACTCCTCCGCTAGTACGTCAAATATGTCTCGATTGTTTACTGTTCATATACATTTTAAAATTTACTACCCCTTATACCCGCCTCGGTGGCGTAGTTGGCTAGCGCGCTACTGGTGTTGAGCTGCTCGACTGCTAAGGATGGGTAGATCGAGGTTCGAATCTCGATCGGGTGAACTGAGGTTTTTTTCCTAAATGGTTTTCCACTCTCCCTCCACGCAAGTGCGGTTTCACATCCTCTAATTCAACCTTCCCAATTCCTAATCCGTTAGAGTAATTAGTACTTAAAGCGTACAACCCGAACGGGTAGTAAGAAGTGGTGCTATTATTATTACTTAACTAATGTAACGTTCCTGATAGTCAGTACAGTAAATATTTAAATCAAATTCATTAACTTTATATTTACTGTATTATTTATACAGTGACAAATTTCAAAAGACTATATAAAGTTATATTTGGAGAAAGGAAAAAAATCACTACTATACATAACAATATTAACCTCTACACAAATACATTTTTTAAATATTAACTCTATTTTACAGGTACCAATCAAAGAGGTTCGTAGACCACATGCGATCCACAAAAGTTATGGAGCGACTCGTCAAATGCCTTCTGATGGGCTCAGTAAAACTGATCGACAACAAACTGATCGACACGGGAGGAAAAAGTGTTGGACAGACAAGTGATCTACACCTAGGAGCAGTGTGAACAAAGTGGTTAACACAAGTAGATCTAAGTGATAGACAACTGGTCACAAAATCAAAACAAATATCAGGAAGGCAGCGAGCCTTGCAAATATTTATTTTCGTTTTTATAAGCGGCTTACACGACTCTGACCAACTGTTTGGGCAACTCATGCATAGGTGGACAGAGTTTACTATAGCCAACTAGTCATCATATTGTATTATTATTATTAGCACCGCGTCTTACTACCCGTTCGGGTTGTACGCACTTACGCTAATGTGTAATGGTAGGGTAATTGTGAGATGAAATGGAGGACCTACAGTTTAACGTGGAATCCGAACCACGGTGGAGGCCTGGCATTCCCCACATTCACAAGATGTCTTGTCAGAGGTGAAGGAAGGGTTTGGTAATCAGATAAATCTGTGCCGGGACCGAGGATTGAACCCCGGATCCCCAGCACAGAAGTCTGGCACCTTACCCCTAGACCGCCAGGTCACCTAACATATTGTAAAAAAAAACAACTATTTTTAAAGCCAGTTGGTTCAAGTGGCCAACACGTTCAGGACAACTGGTCGACAAATGCATGCGTAGGAGGACAAACTGATATACAGCCAATTGGTCGACACGAAGGAACCAACTTGTAAACAAACGTCCAAATGCATGCGTCACTATGATAACTTTAATTAATTGTTTCTCAGTGCCCATTCAAGTTTATGTATAATGATATGAGGAAAGTAGAACTTAGAATAAATATATGACATACATGTTTAGTCAGATCTTCCCATCACCATCACTGGCAAACCAGTATAATGCGTCACTATCAATCTCGACATTTGTTTACCAGTTTGTCCGTTCGTGTCGACCAGTTATCTGTCTGTCACATGGTTCTACGCGTGTAGATCATTTGACCCACCAAATCTTTAAAAGAATAAGTGTTTCATTACGTCGACCAGTTGGTTGTCGATCACTTTTCCCTCTTATGCATGAGTTTTGGCCACTTGCCCCATCTGTCCTTTCAAAAAAAAATTTTTTTTACCTCTTGGCAACCAGTTTGTATATTGGATCAGTTTCCATCGTGCCTCTCGTGACCACTTTATTTTAGCACCACATCTTACTACCCATTCAGATTATACGCCTATGTACTAATTAGTTAGGTCCTCGGTCCCGGCACAGATTTATCTGATTACCAAACCCTTCCCTCACCTCTGACAAGATATCTTGTGAATGTGGGGAATTACAGATCTCCACCGTGGTTCGGATTCCACGTTAAACTATAGGTCCTCCATTTCATATCACAATCACCCTACCATTACACATTAGCGTAAGCGCGTACAACCCGAACGGGTAGTAAGACGTGGTGCTAATAATAATAATAATAATAATAATGTGTTAGGGATTAGGAAGGTGGAATTTAGAGGAAGCCTACTCGAATTTGAACCAAGGGAGAGTGGAAAACCATTTAGGAAAACCTACCCTCAGTAATTCCAACCGAGATCGAACCTTGATCTCCCAGTTTTCGGTAGTCTAGTCTATTTCAAAAGTAGCGGCCACTGAAGTGGGTGCGACCAATGTTAAATATTGTAATAAAAACTAAAAGTATTTTTTTTTTTGCTGCAAATAAGTTACCATAAACTTTGACCACCCAATTTATTTCGAGAAATTTCCTAAATATTCAATTTTATTTTATGAAAACACATTTTGGAAATCTACAAGTTTTCAATATAATAAATACTTTGTAACTCCCTTCATAAGTGCATTAATTTAAAATATAACTATCCATGAATCTTAATATTTTAATTTATAAACTTATTTGATTATAAAGTGATTAGTTTGTTGTTAGTAATTACAGCTGTCCCAACACTGAAATACCCCAAACTAATGTCAAAATAAATACATATAATCGTTGTATATGCAACAAATATAGTAAACTACTTTGATGGTCGAGCATAAACAGAGTAATTATTAAAAAGTAATGAAACAGTATTGTCTCCGAGATTGCCAAATAGGATTCAAACTCAAGCCAGAACCACCGTTGAGCCATAGCGGTGGCGATTCTCTTTCTGAAATAGCAATTGATGTCGACATTGAAATTTCTTAGCAGAAAAATAAGGTGCTGTAATTTACAAACAAGATAGTTCTGGAAACCCCCTGATTACTTTCCACGTTCACCCTTATTACATGTAATAAAAACTCTCTGAAGGGTCAATCGGGGCTAGTTAGAGGCCATATTTTAAACTTTACATTATAACTTCTGATCTATTGACTGCACACCCAAATAAAAAATACTAAAAAATGGTGTTTTTGCTTGATATATCTATTTATGGATCCAAAAAATATTGTAATTAATGGAAACGACAATAAAAAAAATAAAAAAATATCACATTAACCCCACTGAATGGGGCTAATATAATAAGGCTATGGGGTCAAAGTGATATACCCTTATTTCTCAATGGTTATCAAAACTAGAGAAATGGGAGTCCTGTATCAAAATGGCCCCGGGTTAATGTATCACACACTTTTTTTTGCCTAAACTATGGACAATTGTTTATGCATTCACCAGTGTGACCGCGAAGACCCCTACATAAACGCCCTTAAAAAAAATTAGAGTAAAATAATTAAGAAGAAAATGATCTACAACATTCAAACTATATTTTATGGACTTTAAATAGAACTAAGTGGGAAAATACGGTACACAGCTTATGTGAAATAATGATTCTTTTTGATGTTGTATGTTACAATAGTATCATATTAGCCCCGCATTTATTATCATATTAGCCCCCTTCACTGTATTATACTAGCCCCACAACTTTGATGGCTTATAATTCGTGGTACAGTTATCATAATTCTAAGTTTCAAAAGCTGAAAATACTCTCATTTCTTTATGAATAAAGCGCAATTTCAACTATTCACATAAGTTTACATTTAAGTGCCTCACAACAAAGGTGTTCAAGTTGGATGGAAAAGTTTTTGTTCAAAAATAAAAGTAGGTTTAGTTATTATTTTTATGTGTTCATAATTGTTTGAATTTGAATGCATTCATTATGGAAAACAATTAATGAATATATTTCCTGCAAAATGCTTTTTTTTTTAGAATTTTACTAACCATGCTTTTATTTTGTGTTTGTATCGCATTAGCCCCATTTGATTGTGTGTCTCATATTAGCCCCATTTGATTGCTTGTCTCATATTAGCCCCATTTGATTGCGTGTCTCATATTAGCCCCATTTGATTGCGTGTCTCATATTAGCCCCATTTAATTGCGTGTCTCATATTAGCCCTGATATACCTAACATAAGATTTCATGAAATAGACATTTCAAATTCATATTTGCAGTTATCAATTCAAACACATTAATAAAATTAACCAATAGGATTAGGTTAAAAAAAACATTAATTATAAATAATGAAAATGTGTACTACAAAATGAAACGAAAGCAAATTTTTGAGGTATTAAAAAAACCCATTATTTACATGTAATTAAAAATTATTTTTTTAAATAATTTTAACACTTTTAAACTGACTATACATTAAAGATGATTTTTATTTAACGTAACATATATATTTAATTCTGTAAACCTCGTATGAATGTCCCCAAATATTAATTACCTTACCTTAACAATGGTACTTGAATCGCATAAAATAGCAAGTCTGACCCCTTATAACTCGTGGACTGTAATGATTGGACATCACTGAACTACTATATATAGTTTATAATCATTCATTTATTAAAATGTTGCGATAAAAAGGTTTCTAATCAAATGACCTTAGGAGATGGTATCTGAAACTATTAGTTAAAATTAGTGGCTTACAAGCTGATTTGATGACTGATGAGTAGCATTTCATTCACCATTAAGAGTGTTAGTGAAGATTAGATCCTTCAAAATTAACACATATTCCAAGGAACATGCGTCTTACAAGCTGTTCAACGTGATTAGTAACGGTGTATTCTTAATCTAGTGTTAATGCACACGTATTTAGTTAATTAAAATTAAAGAGGTGTGGATATATGTGTACATTCAGGTTACAAGCTGTTAAAATATTTGACATTTATAACCAACATCTGCTTCGGAGAAAAAACAGTTGCAACCTAAATAAATATGCATATGCTCACATTTAAAATTGTTTAAGATGCATTGAATGAATCGATCAAGCAATTAATTGTTTACTTTTAGTTGTTAACATTATTTATAACTACCCGCCTCGGTGGCGTAGTTGGCTAACGCGCTTGTCGTGTTTAGCTCGAATGCTGAGGACGGGGAGATCGAGGTTTTAATCTCGGTCGGGTAAACTGGGGGTGGTTTTTCCTAAATGGTTTGCCACTCTCCCTCCACGCAAATGCGGGTTCACTTCCTCTAATTCAACCTTCCCAAATTCCTAGTCCATTAGAGTAATTAGTAATTAAAGCGTATAACCTGAACGGGTAGTAAGACACGGTGCTAAATATTATTATTTATAACTAGTTTGTCAGTGAAATAAATACTGTAGTAACTAATTTATAAAACATTGGGGTGAATCATTATCAAAACCATTGATAAATTTGTCTCTTGTCATAAATAAACTTTTTTTATCGCATATATATGTATATTTAAATATATACATTTATATTTATTATTTTTTAATTAGACGTTACAAATATGGAAATACAGATGTGTGTGTGTGTTGGTATCCTAGAGCGTTTAGGTGCTACTCTTCACCTACAAAATATTATTTGATGGTCTCTGGTTTGAGTTCCGAATAATACATAATGTAGGAACAATCATTTTAAGAGTAATTAGACAGTAAATATATAATTATATAAAGTCACATAATTGTTATAGTTACCTATTCTCTAAAAACGAGAGTGAAAATATTGCCATCGATACCTTGTTTATTGTAATTTGATAACTGAATTTATCCAATCTACTTCTATGTAAAAGAACGAATTTTCTGCAAAGTATTTCTAAATAACTTTTATTAAATTTTTCATCAAATATATTTTAATTACTTCCAATTAAAACTTATCTGTCTTGTATTCGTGATCTAAATTAACTTAAACCATAATTTAGTCAAGGAAATCACTTATCATTATGAAACTATTAAATAAATATAAACACTATAGCACTACGATGTTACAAGTTTCGTAAGTGATGAGTTTTAAATAATATTTAATTACAAATCACACATTTTTTAGGTAAAATCAATAAAGATATTAATATATACTTTACCTAATGTTCTTTATTTGACATGAAAATTTAGTGTGGCAAAGATAGTTTAGATCACACTTATATTTTCATTTGGTCAAATAAGCAATAAAATATAGTAGATATATCTACGTAAAACTTCGCTAACGACTCAAAAATAATATATTTTTTATTTAAAGATGAATGGGTTTTATACTGTCTGAATAAAAAGAATAAATGCCATATTATCCAAACACACTCGAATATATATTCTAGATAGCCAATCGTGAAAGGATAGCCAAATACTGTTGTTTTTTTCAATGCTTGTTATTAGTCTGCAACTTCAACGCACTATTTAAAGCTGTGAGAGTCCTATTTATTTAAATTGACCCATAATCTTTTACTATCTATAAGCGATTTGAATCCCTGTAAACCATTGACCAGAAGATATCTGCGAAATTTTCTTTTATGTTTTGGTAAACCCTAAGGCCAGCTGCTGCATGAGTGAATAAAAAATAATTAGAAGATTTTGCTAAAATAGATTTTTTTCATTATATATTTAAACACTCAAAAGCTTGTGATCTAGAAAGTTATTAGCTAATGACATCAACTTTCTCAGGATTACCATCCAAGTTTACTTTAAATATTGGATAGCCTAGGTCCTTCGAATAAAATCGTAGCTTATGATTTTAGGTATTTAGCAGTGAAGCTTATCTAAAATATGTATAGGCTAATATAAATAAAAATCAGGGAAAACACAATGCCATAGTCATCAATGATAAAAATAGATAAAATTATATTAACTGTGTGAATAACTTTAAGAATATGATGGTTGTCTGATTTTTGATGGTTATAAGGGTTATTAATTTCTGTTATAAAATCTGAGATAGTGCTGCTATTTTGCGTGAATTCATTTTGTTAAATAATAAATAATCCTATACTGTCGAAAAACAGTGGCTGTAAAAGACTATTTATAGCGGAAGAGGAGTATCTCTGGAGGTTGGATGATCCTATTACAAGTTGTTGAAATTGTTGAGATCTGATGGACATAGATTTCAGAGACCGCCTTATACTACAGCTCGAAATCAATTCTTGCAAATGTCAGGCATTAGCTAATACCCGTGCCAAGAACAAACTCTTGCAACTAGGAAAGAGAATACTTTGAAACGGCTAGACACAAGATCATGAAACTGCCAAGAATAATTAGTTCTTGGAGCTGACAGATCAGGTTTTTTTTTCAACTACCGACTGGTATCACTTTCAACCACCCTAATAGCGCTATCATCATTTTTTGTTGTTCATCGAAGTTAGTTCTTATGATCACAAAGGATCAGCTCTTGTGATGAAAAGTTTCACGACCACAATTGTCTTATATTTTATTTATCGGCAACTAGCCACTTCCATCGTATTAAATAATCCCCTTTATCAGCTAAGAGCTATTTTATTTATCGGCAACTAACCACTTCCATTGTATTAAATAATCCCCTTTACCAGCCAAGAGCTATTTTATTTATCGGAAACTAGCCACTTCCATCGTATTAAATAATCCCCTTTACCAGCCAAGAGCTATTTTATTTATCGGAAACTAACCACTTCCATTGTATTAAATAATCCCCTTTACCAGCCAAGAGCTATTTTATCTATCGGCAACTAGCCACTTCCATCGTATTAAATAATCCCCTTTACCAGCCAAGAACTTTCTTATAAAATAATTCTCAGTAGTTATCAGTCAAAATTGTCAAAATCTATATTATAAAACGTTTATTCAAACATTATTCCCACGAAGGGAAATACATTTATGAGGATCATTTAAGCCGAACAGTTAATTGATATAATAATTCAAGGTATAGTTTTTAAAATGTTATTACTCTAATAATATCACAAGTAAATTATAAAATCTCCTAGGTGACAATTTATTGCTCCTTGATTAAAAAACCATCGTGCATGACACTTAGGCTATGTGGGGTTTCTACGTGTCATGACTCGTAGCAACAGAAATAACCTCAATATTTAAAGAATATAAGCATAAAAAAAAACTTAATAACAAGTTCAATAAGGCTGAATATAACAAATAAAAATCTTCCTATTTTCAGGCAAAACAGTATTTTAAATGTACAATGCGTTATCTTATTATTTTTATACCCGCCTCGGTGGCTTAGTTGGCTAACGCGCTTGTCGTGTTGAGCTCTACTGCTGAGGACGGGGAGATCGAGGTTCGAATCTCGGTCAGGTGAACTGGGGGG
>CABFOW010005038.1:22100-47603 GCA_902141385.1 Timema californicum
TTTAAGAAAAAAAAAACTATGTACACCCTTCCTAGATAAGAACCCCTATTCTCTCCATCGGCGGCAAACAAGGCCAGATCTGTCTGACAGTTGTTTCGTGTCTCCACCGATGTGGTAACCTTTTAGTAAAAAAAGTTCATGTGCGCAAATAGTTCATTTAAAAAAAAATGAAAACTGAGCGTGGATAGTAATGTGAGGTTTGGAAGATGTGGAGGGCACGAGGGGGAAGGGGGGGGTGAGGAAAAGGGGGGGCTAGTTGGGTGTCACGGAACATTTTAGGGGGCCCGATTAAGGCAGCACAGACCAGAAGATTTAGTCTGTTTGTGTAGCATGCTTGACTCTAATATTAGTGTTATTCGCTTTGGGGGCTGAATGGTCTAGGGCGTCATTCTCACAATAGACTTAGATTGCTGTTGACAGGGAGATCAGGGTTCAAATCCCAGTTGACTGTAATGAGGATAGTTTTTTTTTTTCTAAATGGTTTTCCACTCACCCTCCACGCAGATGTGGCACACTTGCTCTAAATTCAACCTTCATCATACCTTAGTCTTAATGTAATATGTATGCATATAAACTAAATAGTTGGTAAGACGAAGTGCTAAAAAATATTATTATTAAGGGGTATTTAAGCTTACGTGCACTCTCAGAATTTACTGATTATTTCAGCGTATGACTTACATACTAACTTATTTTTATAACAGACACAATACTCATATTCCCGGCTGTCATTTAATCGTTGTGAAAAGGGAAGCCCCGGTTTCACCAATTATATATATTTTTGTACCGTTCTGGGAATATAACCCAGGACTCTTAGTTCACTAGTCAGACGCGCTACCAACTGAGCCATGGTGTCAGTTTGACTCTTTATAAAGGGCCAGTTTCATAGCCAATCAGACACAGTGCGCATAAACACCAAACACAAGAAGAGACCTACCTAGACCAGAATAGAATGGGTCAGTTTCATATGCGAGAACGGCCCATTCCATTCGAGTTTAGGTAGGTGTCGTCTTTTATTTAGTGTAGCGCCGCACTTGAGACGTACTAAATTTGACTATGAAACTGGCCCAAAATAGTACGCCTCAAGTGCGGTGCTCTACCAAACACAGAACGACACCTACCTAAACTCGAATGGAATGGGCCATTTTCCCATAAATGAAACTAGCCCGTTCCTATACTCCATTCACGGTAGGAGTTACTCTCTGAAAAGTCTTTTTTCCTACCAATATCCTACTATATAGTAGATTAATGGTAGGGAAAAAGGCCTTTCAGAGAGTAATTCCTATCGTGAATGGAATATATGGTCTAGGTAGTAGTCCTGTATTCAGTAGAGCACCGCACTTGAGGCGTACTAAGTCTGACTAAGAAACTGGGCCTAAGTCTGACTATGAAACTGACCCATCCCATTATAGGCAGGTGTCCTGTATTTAGTATGGATCCGTTCTTGAGTATAGAATTTTCTCCTCCCTCTGGGCGCATTAGGGATGGTTTTATTCTTGGTGGGCTATTCCATCCATTCTCCAAGATGTTTTTTGCAAATTAATTTAAAATTCACAAACTTCCTTATTTGGTTCAATCGGACTAAGAGAATAAACTAAACAACCTTGTATAGAGAATTATTACATAATATTTGAACAGAAGCTCAAAATTTAATAATTCAACACATTAAAAGAAAAAAAAAGAACTGTTTTAAACATGACTTGCACCTGCTTCGGTGGTCACAAGGTTTAATGCATTATTCTCGCAGTAGACTTAGACTGACGATGACTGGGAGATCGAGGCTCGAATCTCGGTTGGGTGTACTAAAGGTGTTTTTTTTTTCCAAAATGGCTTTCCAATGTCCCTCCACACAAATACACGGTTACACTTTCTCTAAATATAACCTTCCTAATCCCTAAAACGTTTAGCCTAATTAGTACATAAGCGTATAGCCCGAACGGATAGTAAGACACGGTGCTAAAAAAAACAAGAACAGGACTTGCAAATAACCGTGTAGCATATTGACACTTTCCACAGAAGGCATGTGAAGAAAGGGGTCAGTCTCGTTTAGTCTGGTTTTTCAGTGACTGTAGGCGAATTTTCCTAAATGGTATTCCACCCTCTATCGAGGTTTATGCGGGCACATTTCTTTCATATTCTAACCTCCTACTCCACCTTACTTAATTAGTGTAAATATGCGGGCAGCCTGGATTGATTGTAGGACGGAGTGCACACAATATTTATGGCAGTGAAAATTAATTAAATAAAAAGGAACCACAGATATCAATATTTGAGTCACCCGCCTCGGTGGCGTAGTTGGCTAACGCGCTTGTCGTGTTGAGCTCGACTGCTGAGGACGGGGAGATCGAGGTTCGAATCTCGGTCGGGTGAACTGGGGGGGGTTCTCCTAAATGGTTTTCCACTCTCCCTCCAATCATATTCGGGTTCACTTCCTCTAATTCAACCTTCTCAATTCCTAATCCATTAGAGTAATTAGTACTTAAAGCGTATAAACCGAACGGGTAGTAAGACGCGGTGCTAAATATTATTAATATTTGAGTCATTATTACACTTGATATTAAAGAATCATGGTAGATGATGAAAATAATTTTTTGCTTCACACAAGGATATTAAAAAACCCCAAGAGCCACACATGAACTAAATATCAGATTACCCGCCTCGGTGGCATAGTTGGCCAACGCGTTAGTTTCGTGTTGAACTAGATTGCCAAGGACGGGGAGATCGAGGTTCAAATTTCACTCGGGTGGACTGGGGGGGGGGGGTTTCTAAATGGTTTTACACTCTCCCTCCACGCAGATGTGTGCTCACTTCCTCTATACTCAACCTTCACAATTCTTAACTCATTAGTGTAATTAGTACTTAAGCGCTAACCCGAATGGTTAGTAAGACGTGGTCGTGGTGCTTAAGTATTAAATGTCAGGTTAATCTAGTATTTTTTTCCTGGAGACAAGGAGGTTGGGATTTGAATCCCGGGTGTACTGTAAGAAGGTTTTTCCTAAAGGCTTTATAACTCTCTTTCCATGCAAATATGGATACATTTCCTTTAAGATATAGCTTCTTCAGTGAAATCCCAATGGCCTTAATAAAGTGCGTAGAAAGCCCGACCGAGATTCGAAACTCGATCTCCCCGTCCTCAGCAGTCGAGCTTCAACACGACAAGCGCGTTAGCCAACTACGCCACCAGAGGCGGGTAAAACACACAACTATGGGCTAGCGTACTTTACTCTAACTTACGGGGCTGGGGTTCAATTCCGGCAAGATTTCTATTGAGTTTTTTTTTAAAGTCTCTAAGCAAGAAAATGTTGGTGCATTTTACTTTAAATTATCCTTCCTCATCCTAGTACTAGTTATTTTAAGGTGCGTTAAGCCCGAAATAACAATAATACATATCACTTCATCTATTTTCCACTAAGCAGCATTTAAAGGCTTTACCAACGAAAAATAATAATGCTGTCTCAGTGGGAATCTTTCTAAAGAGTAGGTCCTATTAGAATCAAGAAATAACGGTAGTTTATAATTATATATATAGTATTTATGTTTGATATAACTGGACACTTTTTTTGAATAACCTGTTTAAAAGTTTAGCTCTGCGAAAACCTGAAATACTCTACGTTTGCTATTGTGCAATATAATCTCGGAATATAACCCGAACGGGTAGTAAGACGCAGTGCTAATAATAATAATAATAATATAGACTATTAATTTATTTTAGTCGTCGTTCTAAGAAAAAGGTGTCAAATTTTCTCAATTTAGTTTTGTAATAAGTCTACACACACACACACACACACACACATGCACGCGCACGCACACACACACACACACACACATATATATATATATATATAAAACTCACTAGTCCATGAAAAATGACCTATTCAAGTTACACATTCTAACAGTGCCTATGTCGACAAACTATTCACAAACAAACTTTGTCAGTGATAATAAGCCTATTCCCAATGCTAGAAACTAAAATTCAACATAAGTTGGGTAAGAGGACGAACCAACACATAAATAGGCCTAATAAATGATGTAAGATGGCCTATGAGCGAGTCAGAAACCAGATCCTTTAAATATGATGTCAGACTTTCTATACCCCAATTTTCTTAAGAATGGACATAATATTTGACGTCTAGAAAAAGTTAACAGATATACTTTCACGTATTCATACGTCAAAACATGTGATATACAACCGTCACTTTTGATTTGAAAGTGCCTCTAAAATAAGACTTCACCTCTGACAAGACATCTTGTGAATGTGGGGAATGCCAGGCCTCCACCGTGGTTTGGATTCCACGTTAAACTGTAGGTCCTCCATTCCATCTCACAATCACCCTACCATTACACATTAGCATAAGTGCGTACAACCCGAACGGGTAGTAAGACGCGGTGCTAATAATAATAATAAAATAAGACTCCTTGTATATTAAAAGAATATCAATGTTGTCCGCAGAGAATATGTTTTTTTTTATTCCCTAAATGGTGCTCCATATGTCCAATCGTAAGTAAATCAAGGTACACTTAATCAGCCAAGGGCAAAGTTTACTAAATTGAAAGATTCTCGTTTCACTAGCGTTAGGTACATTAGTTCAAAAGGGAACAACTTTGACTTGGAGAGAGTCGCTTGAAATGTATTCACTCACGCTACAGCGATCCTTTAGAAGGGTTGGGGGATATAATACGGGATGCCCAATCATAAAATCACTCTTAAGACATTTTAGTAATAATCTGCTGATCCAACGTTGAATCGAGTTTTAGTATAGGCCCGGCCAAGCAGGATCGTGTGTGTGTGTGTGTGTGTGTGTGCATTTGTGTTTGTGAGCGTATGAGAGAGAAGAGAAGAATGAGAACAAAGGATGGATGGATAAACACAGAGAAAGAGGGATGAAGGGAAGCCGGTAAGGACAGAGAGAACTTGGGGGAAGGGTAGCAGGAACCAGATCAATACTCGTGGCCTAGCTCCCAAACACTATATGGTCCAGTGTGTATATTTGTATGTGTACATATTTTTTAAAGATATATCTGTTTCTGAGTGGTCTGGCAAACTATATTTCCATTAAACCCTTTCTTTCATCCTTCTATATACTTTAAAAAAAAAAAAAACTACCAATAGCACATTAAATGAACTCACCTAATATTCTTCATTAAAAACGTTAAATTTCCTTTTTTCACTTGTCGAGACGAATTTTTTCAGTGTAATATAATTTCACCAAGAAGACATAATTCCGACGGGATATTCACTACACTAGCACATTTATATTTTATTTTATCTCCTAATTTATCCTCTCACCGTTGATAAAAAAAAAAAATACCACTGAAGTACACAAAATAGCTACCCGATCATCATTGTTGTTAATATTGCTATTTCGCGCGCACGTCTAACCGTGTCGGAGTCGTTTGACGGAGCCTAACGAAAACAATAGAAAGTGACACTCTTCCTTACTGCACATGTTACGTTTCCACCTCACCTACACACGTCAAAAATCGAACCATCTTCTCGAAGATTAATTCATATCAATCAGGTTTCATTCCAAAAAAAAGAGACTCTTTATAATCACACAAAAATGTTTATGATAAAAAAAAATTATTGATCGTCCGGTTTTAATTTTTCATTTATATTTCTGGGTCTATGAATCCCATATACACAAACACCACTTTTCTGCCACTCGTTCACTTTTTTTTTTATTGGAACCGGTTAACCGCCACTGTTTAGTTCTTCAGTTGCACACACGGAGCGCTTTTTACGGAGAACCTACCTTCACTCTCTCTGCTAGGAGGATGCTAGAAAACTGATTCAATCGACCTCGCACTCGCATGGATTTTTTTTTGGTTAAATATCGATGACAATGTTTTATCCAAATCGTAGGTTTGATCGTAAGATATTTAAACAAGAATTAGAAATGTTTAAAAAAATATATTTAAAACGTTACATGAGAGGCATTTCCTCAAACTCGCGGTCGGCGTGGTATTAAGCCTTGNNAGTAAAAAAAAAAAAATACGAGTACCTTAAACAAGCGCGCAACGACTGTGGCGACGCCCTGGTGGGCATACGAATCAACTACATAACCCCCCCACCTTCCCTCCCCTCCTTCAAAATAACGTGTTTCAAACTCCACCCATTCAAGGCGTGGTTTAAATTGCTTCTAATGACGCCTAAGACAGGGGAGGAGCTTTGGGATTTTCGCGATAAAAATTGGTTTTGAAACAAGGGAAAGACAACAACAACAAAATTGTCCAAATGTTGAGATACGTTTAAAATTCAAGTCAGAGGATAAAATATAAACGTGTATATTTTTAATAAAACGAGTATCGCTTTAATAAAATCAACAACTTCTAAATGACAATTGTCTATAATCACTTAGGCCTACTTATTGTGTCGAAGAAGTGGATCCAGTTTTGCTCCTCAAATACCACGAAATAAAGTGAATAGTGCTGATGGAGAATACCCTTAAATAGGAAATTAGTATATATATCCACCTATCAGCACTCATATTGATGTCACACTGAGTTAGCCTATTATTATTATTATTATTATTATTATTATAAACACTAAATATAGATTTTTTTCATAGACCTATTAGTTTAATTATTTTATTTTGTAGGGGCCGTAGGAGAACTTCTTTTAAAAGGATATAAAGTCATTTTATTGAAATTGGTATCTCTGGTAGGCCCTATCCTTAGTTAAGTAGGCTATTTGGGGAAAGTTATCGGCTAGCTCTAATAGAGTTACACACTCAAGTTCGTATCTAGTTCATATTTTCCCCCCGTAGGTCATAAATTGGTCCACTATCAACAATTGCGATGTGACCTAAATTATAACGTGAAGACTGGTAGACCTATCTTATCTTCTGGGTTAAAATGAATTCTGTTTTAGATCCAGGTCAGCGCAATCTTAATATAGGGCCTAATCTTTAAACCACCATAAGCTTTCAAATGTAGGTCCTAAAATTAAAATGAGTTGTAAAATAATAGTAGGTAAAAACTGATGTGCCCGTACGCTGTAACTATTGTTGTGTTATCCTGACTGCTCTTGAACTAAATTCATATAGATCACGGCCAACATTGTTATACCTAGTAGCGTCAGCGAGAATATAACTAAGTATTCCATTTAGGTTTTATCTTGCTTCGCCCCCTCCCCCCCCTTTAAAAGTCAAGATACAAAAATATATCCCAGACATTATCACACCAGGTCAAAAGTCCAAATCCACAAAATTTGAAACTAATTAGTTATTGACTATATTATAGTAAAAGAGGGTAGGCATGGACCTGCGTATTTTCCAAACAAATTGAAAAATAATTATATTTCAAAATGTAGTTTTGGTTTTAATATAGACTAATGACTTATCGTAATATTTCCCCCCTCTTTTGATTACTACCTATAATATAGTCTATGGCCTAACAGCACTTAAAACTGCTTAACATTTATTATAAAATACAATTTCAGTAAAGTTTATCACATCATATCATTATAAATACATTAGCTACACTTATTATTTGTTACAACATCCAGTGTGACCAGTTTTACAGCACTAGATCAAAGAAATAATCAACTGAAATTAGAATATCTATACTATTTTTGAGGAGATGAAAAGTTATTTCCATTAGTGGACATATAATGCAACAAAATATAGATTTGCAATCAGAGATTCCAATCAAATTTCTTACACACATAGCCAAGGCATAATCTAAGTTAATATTTTCAGACATCGCTTTTTGAGAGGGTTTTTTAGCCGTTTTACAATGTATTACAGTAGCCCCATGGCTTCTTTGGTGCTGACTGATAGCTCACAGCTGACTTTTGACAGTCAGCATTTAGGTATATACCTAAATTTCGACTGTCAGAAGTGACAGCTGCTGAACACATGTTTTTGCAGATCATATGGTTCGGCGTAGGGATACATAATTTGGTCTGGCAACTTTTCAAAGCTGTCAGTCAGCACCAAAGAAGCCGTGGGGCTACTGTAGTAACAAAGACTAACGAGACGAACGTGTCTTTATATATGGGATACTCACTCCTATGCTTAGGAGCGTCTTTCTCCGGTAACTTTCGAAATGTTTGATGAAATTATAACACACATAGTTAGACCTACCCACAAGGACATACACTGGTTTATTTAATCTTAGATTCTTCTTTGGTGCACCAACTTGATGGTAGGCCTAGATGCAGTGGCGCACCGGAGATTTTCTTGAAAAAAAAAAGGGGGAAGGGGGGTTGCGAAAAATCAAGGTTGTGTCCAGAATTAAATTTTGTTAGGAGGGGGGTTTAGGGATATCAGCTTCAAAACCACTGGAGGCGAAGACAATTTATGACTGATAAATGCCTATAGATGCTATTTAAATTAATTTGATGGTAATTAAGGGCAGCGATTTCAATATAAGTGACCTTATACAAAGTATCAAAACTATTTTTCCAGTACCTTTTCCAATTAGTACTTTTGGGGAACTTTTAACGTGTGTAATGGTAGGCCCACCATAATAGTTTCCCCATAAACCGGGATGCTTTAGTGTTTTACTCTAAGAGAAGAAATAATAAGTGGTGGAGGAACTCAATTTGTGTAAGGGGGGAAGGACAGTCATAAAACTAAAGAGTGTTGCCCTCAAACTCAAAGGGGAGTCCAAGGATCTTTATCAGGAACATGTTGCTAGAAAAATTGATCCCCCTGAAAACTATTCGGAGGAGTCTTTCCTTTGAAAAGTTAAAAAAATCCGGATGATTCTAGAAGCTTTTCATAGTATCACTGTCCGGACATTTAAAACAAAATGTGTTTCCTCTAGAAGTTATTTAAAGTAGTCTTCCCCTAGATATGTTTTAAATGTGTGCTATATAAGCTAATTAAAATTATCTTTGACTGAAGATATTTTGAAAATTACATGCTGCTAGAAGATATTTTGGTATGCCAAATCTTGCAAATTTTTGAAAATTGTATTGTTACTTCTAGACGCTATTTGGAGTGTTCATTTGCTGGCCAATTTTTTTAAATTTCATTTGAGGTATTGGGGGGTAAGGGCGGATTGCCATATTTGACCCTCCCCCCCAAGGTGCAACTCTGCCTAGATATGCCATAATTATAATAAATGGTACGGAACTCCACACGAACTTTCTTGCTCTATTGTTTAAAAACTCAAAACTCGTAATATATGTGAAACGAAGTAATATACATTAGAAAACTGAAGCATATATTGCACTATACCTATGTAGAACACTTTTTGCGTCCCGGTTTTAAATTTTATAATTTTATTTTTAAAGAACTAATGTCCTCATTTGTATGTTTGGACCGAAAAAATAAATCAATATTGGGTCCACAGGGGTCAACAATTCGTATTAAAATTTCAACTTTCAGTTAACATTTTTGACATTTTATTAGATGTTGCAAATCTTCATGTCATTGCATTGCTATTAAATTCCTCATTTATACATTTTGCCCAATAAAAAATGTAAATAACGACTATTGTGTCCAAAATGGAGATAGATCATTGTTGTACAAACATTTTTTCTAAGAGGGTTAAGGAAAAATAACAAACTTTTTAAGAGACTTACTTATATTTAATTACTCTATGGCATTGGAGAATTATTGCTTTAAAACTTAAGTAATATCTCTTTATAACTAAAGCTCACAAAATTGTACCAATATACTTGTCAATATCTCAGAAACTGTTGGTTTTATAAAAATATATTTCATATAAAGATTTGTTTATTTTTAATAGTTCTACAATTTTGCAATGATAAGTTATTTAATATCTCAAATCGTCGTGGAGATAAGGTAATTTCAACTTTTGTAAATTGTCATTTTCATGGTAAAATGAAAATAGCCAGTTTATTTATAATCTTAATCAACGCATGGATACGAATTTTAATCAAAACCTTTAGTGCCGATTTTGAGAAAATCTATTTTTTCTCGTTTCACCCTTTATCAAACTACTCTTAATTCTAAGTGTAAACAGACACACAGACAGACGGCATGGCAAAGTACTGTTTAGGGTTCGTGGGGTCAGGGAACATCGAGATCCATCAACATTTCAGGTTAGATTTTTTTTAAGGTCGCAATACTTTACGTTTTGTGTTCGAAAGTTTAAAAAATATAAATATTTCCGTATATCTTGAAAGTTATTGGTTTTATAAAATTATACTGTGAATAAAATATTTGTATAATATATAGAGCTACATATTTGTAATGATAAGTAATATCATATCTCAAATAGTTTTGGAGATATGATAAAAAATAATTCACGCATCTGACTGGAGCCATTAAAATAATTTTTCCGAAATATATAGAGTAGCCATTTTGTTTGTAATATTTATAAATGTTTAAAAATGAAATTTTAAAAATGAAATTTTAAAAATTCGGTAAAGCAGATTTTGTGAAAATCGACTTTTTCTCTTTTTGCCCTTTATTAAACTACCCTTAATTTTAACGTTAGATATCCAATTCCAAAAGTCCCTAGGGGCAACCCTATGAAAACCCTAAATACCAAGTTTTAGGTTGATCGGTAAACTAGTTTAGTTTTTCCATGCTAAATTGACACAGTTGTCAACTTTAACAAAAATTGAATTCTACTACTAATAATCTAAATTGTTCCTTATTAACTATTAAAATGTTTTTCAAAAATTATAAATTTAATTTTAACATTTTTTTCTCCAAATCTGGTGAGTATTAAAATCATTTTTATCATTTTAATAGGCCTACAACAAAAGCACTGCAGTTCCTTAAAGCGTTATTAATAAAGCGTAATATTAAGGACGGTTAGGATAAATTATGGAGACTAGAAGAGTAGAGATAGGAAGAGGAGTGAGGCAGGGATGCTGTTTGTTGCCCAGTCTGTTCAACTTGTATGGAGAGTGGCTGGTTAGGGAAGTCCTGGAGGGACGTGGCAATTTCAGGATAGGACACATCATCAACACAATAAAATACGCAGATGACCTAACACTGCAAGCCAAAAATAAAGAAGAGTTGCAGGAAATGATGGACCAGCTGGTGAAGAGAGGGCGAAGATATGGCATAGAGATAAACATTGACAAGTCAAAAGTGATGGTGATTTAAAAAAAAATTAATAGCTGCTGAAAATCAAAATTGGAAACCAGGAGTTGGAAAATAGAGTTGTTCAAGTACCTGGGAAATTTGCTCACAAAGGATGCCAACTGCACTAAAGAAATTAGATCAAGGATTGCCATGGCCACAGAAACTTTCAACAAGAAGAGGTTATTGTTGACCAGCTAGCTGAGTTTGGAACTGAAGAAGAAATGGATGAAATGCTACATTTGGAGCATATCACTGTATGGAGTAGAAACTTGTTAAATTAGAAATTGCTTTAAAATGGCTAAGAAGGTTTTGTTTAAAATGTTTATTTGTGGAGTTTTGATATAAAAAATAACGTTGTATACACTATTTTCAGGGAAAAGTTCGTTAAAGAATGTAGGTTACTGATGAGTTATTTTTTTAAATTTATAATTTTATTAAAATTAACAATGATTGATTTGGTTAAATATGGATATTCTAAACGTATTTTATATGATAATTAAGAATATATATCTGTTTATCTAAAATAAACTCGTGCATAAATGTACAGTATTATATGTATGCTTGTATGCATGTATGCAAGTACATATGTTTGTATTTATAAATGTATGTATGTATGTATGTATGCAAGCTCTATACATATAGTTATTTACTTATACATTTATAGTCTATGTAGATATACTTTGGGCCCTATGAAGGCTATGAATGTTCCTATGTATGTATTTAAGACGTGTGTGTATGTAAACCATTTTATGTATATATGTATGTATAAGTAGCCTATTTATGTTAATATTATAAAAGTTACCAGTATTAAACTTGGTAGGCCTGTGTTGGTGTACTTCTACAGAGCTTAAATAGTTGTGCCAATTTTTTCTCCTTCAAATTTTTAATTTAAGAATATTTATACTCAATTTCGGTATTTAATGAAATAATTAAACTTAAGGGTAGGTTTCTTTACCTGAGCCCTTAAACTAAATATTGATTTGTTTAAAAACATCAATAATAATTATGATTACATGTCCCTCATTTATAGGGGATAAGTCTAATAGTAAGAGCTCATAAAGTTCGTTCACGGGAGGACCACCAAAAGTAACAAAATTATGTTCTGATTACATTTATTTTCCTTCGACACCTAGGCAACAGGCGTGGATTCGGGGGTGTGGGGGGTAAAAGGGCCGGTTAACCCCCCTGTAAAAGTTAAAATTTTCATATGAAAACACAATGAAAATTCAAATTTTATACAGAAAATAAAACATAGATAAATGATTATACACTTTTTTCTCTCTGTTCACTCGCAGACACCTCCTAAGCCGTGTCCACACGTGCTTTATTCGTCCATGACTAATCAATGTCATATATTACTCACGCAAGTGTGGAAAAATATTAGTTTTCATGTGGTAATATTGGTCGTGCATAGCGAGTAACGAACATTGTTCCGTATAGAGACGGTAGACTACCACACATCAAAGAAGACTAATAATCACCTGGGAGCAGTTCATCTGCGAATACCGAATATAGAGAATGTATGAACGGTGGGAGCGACGGAACTGTGGGGGGCTCTGACCCCCTGGAAATAATTTACCCCTCCCTGGAATAAATTCTCCTCCTAGATATATTTCAAATCCTCTGGTATTATTGAATATAAAGCTGGAAGATAGCCTTAAATCAAGCTCCAAATGACTTCTAGATGCATTTTATTGTCAAAAATTTGCCGGAGATGACCGCTTCAAATAACTACTAGACTAGTGGCATCTAACTGGCACAAAACGTCAGGGGATGAAAGTTGTAAATAGCTTCCAAGGTCATCCAAATTTCAAAAATGTCTAGAGGAAGACAACTCCAAATAGCTTCTAGATGCGTGTCACTTTGAGGAATTTTCAGGCGAGGACCACCCCAAATAGCTTAGTTTCTGAAATAATTCTATTTTCAAAATTTTGTTGGTGGGAGACCACTTCAAAGATTATCTTTTAGAGGTATCTAATCATCGTACAAAATTAAGTTGAGGATCCCTCTAAATAGCTTTGAGTGGTATCCAAATTTCAAAAATGTTTGGGGAAGGAACGCTTTAAATGGTTTATAAAATAATCTAATTTAAACAAATCAAGGCGAAGACTACTAATAGCTTCTAGAATGAACCAATTTCCAAAAAAAAAAAATTGAAGGAAAAAAAAAAAAAATTGAAGGAGGGACACTCCAAACGGTTTATAAAAATTATCTGATTTTAAAAAATTTGGACGAATGAGCTGGGTTAAAAACATACATAAGATTAAATATGAATGAGAAATTATTAAATGGCTTTAAACAGTAATTTCACATTGTAAGTAACTCTGTTATTTATAATTATGACCCCCCTATGAATATGATCTGGATCCGCCTCTGCTCAGCGAGTAAGTATTGTGATCGTAAGAAAAAAAAATCGCAGTCAATATTTTGATAAATGCCAACGTTTGATGACTCCCTAAAAAAAGTTGTTTTTGCGATGCCTTCTGTCTGTCTGTATCTCGGCCTAGAGCTGTAATCATTTTACCATACAGCTTAATACTTGGTAATTTTCATAAGGTTCCTCAAAGTGTTTTTTGAAATTAGATATCTTTATTATTATTATTAGCACCGTGTCTTACTACCCGTTCGGGTTATACGCACTTACGCTAATGTGTAATGGTAGGGTGATTGTGAGATGAAATGAAGGACCCACAGTTTAACGTGGAATCCGAACCACGGTGGAGACCTGGCATTCCCCACATTCACAAGATGTCTTGTCAGAGGTGAAGGAAGGGTTTGGTAATCAGATAAATCTTTGCCGGGACCGAGGATTGAACCCCGGCCGCCAGCACAGAAGTCTGACACCTTACCCCTAGACTGCCAGGTAACCCAATTAGATATACAACGCTTAGTAATTTAAATGTGGTTTACTTAAGGGCAAAAGATAAAAAATATATTTCATCAAAATCTACTTAAATGATTATGATTACATTTTTTTATTTAGGCACTGCTTAACATTACAAACAAAATGGAAACCCTCATTTTCCTATTAAATTTACAATTGTGATTATATCTCCGCGACTATTTCAGATAAGAATTAGATTAACCCATTATTGTAAAGTCGTAGTACTGTTAAAATTAAATATTTTAATTGAAATATATATTTGGAAAACCAATAAATTCTAAACTATAAGCAAATATATAGGTTTTATAGAAGTAATCGAAAAGTGAAAATATTGTTATTTTCTTTGGTGGCCAGGGAGAGTCAGTCCCCTTTTATCAATATTTCTGTTTCAGTATATATTATTTGGATTCTTGGGTGGGGTGTTTCCGAAAACATTTATATTATTTCGTTTCACAAATCTTACAAATTTCAAGCAAATGTATCTATTTTGAAAAAAAAAGATAGAGAAAGTATGTGTGGTAGGTAAATCATACCATTAATTTTAAGATGCATAAGATTAAGGCTTATTTCTAATTAGAGTCAAATTAAGATTTTTACTTTCTCATATAGAGGTAAGGTATTGCAATTTTGGAAAAAATGATCTCGAGATTATGATGAATATAACAATTCATTTGACCCGAACACAAAATGTAAATGTTACAATTCTGTACATCCCCGTGTCAGACTGTCATTGGCCTGGATCCAAAACGATTAAATGGTTTTTTGTTCAAACATGATAGTTAGATTTTATAGGACTATGCCTCAGGGAAGTTTTCTGATTTTGACCCAAGCCCTCAAATTAAGGGTAGTTTACTAATGAGTGATTCCGAATTTTCTTTAAATGCTATATGAATGTGGGGAATGCCAGGCCTCCACCGTGGTTCGGATTCCACGTTAAACTGTAGGTCCTTCATTTCATCTCACAATCACCCTACCAATACACATTAGCGTAAGTGTGTATAACCCAAACGGGTAGTAAGACGCGGTGCTAATAATAATAATAATAATAATAATAATAATTTAAATTATATAAAGATTTAGTTTTAAAATGAATATCTGGGGATTGTATGGTGTGACAAATAATATTGTATAATAATTTTGGGGGCTAAAACTTGTTTATAGGAAGTTTTAGGTCTATTGATGACTGATTTTTCAAAAATTTGGAATATTTTGAAAATAGATCTAAGGATTTGGTTCCAAATGGGTATCATGGGATTGTTTTAAATGACTAATAACACTGTGATTTGTTTTTGGAGTGAAAACTCGTTTATGGGTGGTTTAATTATGATTTTCAAAAAAATTGATACATTTAAAAAAAAATGACTGTAATAAGTTAGCTCTAAATGGTTATCTTGGTAGTTTGACATAAAAAATAACACAGTTAACGTGTTTATGGGGTTAAAAAATAATTATTTATGTGTAGTTTACCGATGATTAATTTCTCAAAAAACTTTAAATTTTAAAAAAAAGTTGCCTTAACTATTTGGTTCCAAAAGGATACCTTTGGAATGCTTGAAGTAAAAACTAATTTATGGGTGGGTTACTTGTTACAAACTTATTTATTTAAAAAAAACTGGAAATATTTTAAAAAGCGCCCTAACGATTTGATTTCAAATATGATAAATAACAGTGGTTACTTGGTTTTGGGTAAAAATTCTACAAAGGATCGTTTACAGATATGAGATTTTTAAAATGACCATAGAGATTTTGTCCTAAATGTATATCTGGGTACTGTTTGAAATGAACATAACAATTAAAGCTGTAGGCTTATACTGGTATAGTGGGACTATTTTACATTATCAATAATAATATATTTTTATTTATTTTAGATTAATTTAAGGATAGGTGAGCTGGCGGTCTAGGGGTAAGGTGTCAGACATCTATGCTGGCGGCCGGGGTTCAATCCTCGGTCCCTCCCGGCACAGATTTATCTGATTATCAAACCCTTCCTTCACCTCTGACAAGACATCTTGTGAATGTGAGGAATGCCAGGCCTCCACCGTGGTTCGGATTCCACGTTAAACTGTGGGTCCTCCATTTCATCTCACAATCACCCTACCACTCCACATTAGCGTAAGTGCGTATAACCCGAACGGTTAGTAAGACGCGGTGCTAATAATAATAATAATAATAATAATAATAATAATAATAATAATAATTTAAAAATAGTTTTCTTAAGACAATATGACCTTGAGGATTGAATTAAAAATGAAAATCTGAGAATAGTTTTTCATAGATAAATAAGGATACGTTTTTATTTTTACAAACAAATCATTTTTGGGTAGTCCACAAATAGTTTTTTTTTAATTTAAATTTTCTTAAATATATCTGAGCAATTTGGTTTGAAATTTATGTTTCCAGAGTGATCATTTTGATTAACAAGATGAAGTGTTTGTTCTTGTGAACATTCTTAAGGGTAATTTACTCAAGACATATTTTTGAAAACTATCTTTGAGGCCATAATACACAATATGAGAAAGTTTGTGTGATTATGTCGTATCATTTATTATATATAATTTTTAAGCTCATGTATGTTGAGCTCGACTGCTGAGGACGGGGAGATCGAGGTTCAAATCTCGGTCCGGTGAACTGGGTGTGGTTTTTCCTAAATGGTTTTCCACTCTCCCTCCATGCAAATGCGGGTTCACTTCCTCTAATTCAACCTTCCCAATTCCTAACTTCCCAATTCCTAATCCATTAATGTAATTAGTACTTAAAGCGTATAAACCGAACGGGTAGTAAGACGCGGTGCTAAATATTTAAGCTCATGTAGGCCTACATTAAACATAGCTACCTTATTTTATATAAACCAATCAACTTAAAAAATATGTTTAAAAAAAATCAAAAATAGCTTTTAAAAAAAAAGTTGGTTGAAATGATTAATTAAAAGATTATCATTAATACTTAGTCAAATATTTCAAATTGTTTTAAATGTGGTTCCATTTCTCAATTATTCTATTTTATCCCCTTAAACTATATAAATTACAACCTATTAGCCGCTTCGGTGGCCACATTGTCTAAGGCGCTACTCTCACAGTAGACTAGACTGCCGAGGACGGGGAGATAGAGGTTCGAATCTCGGTCGGGTGAACTGGGGGTGGTTTTTCCTAAATGTTTTCCCACTCTCCCTCCACGCAAATGCGGGTTCAACTTCCTCTAATTCTACCTTCCTTGAACCTAAAATCATTAGTGCGATTAGTACATAAGCGTATAACCCGAACGGGTAATAATGCATGGTGCTAAAAAAAAACAGCTATTTTAAGAGAAACGTAGCTGGAGAGGAAATACACCCGCTATAGAGGGGAAAAGGGAAGGGTAAATAACATTGATAAAGCTCACGTGGGACCACTGAACTAGCTAAGATTAGAACCTTGACCTCCTAGCTATCACCAATTTAGTTTAGAGCGGGCTGAGACCATGTGACCACCAATGCTGGACTATGGAATTTCTGAAAATGAGAAAAGCACCAATTTATAAAATATTTGATCAAATCCTAGAAAAATTGGATTAGATAAGCACATGTATTTAAAAACTTATATAGGCCTATACTTTTAAAATATCGTTTTTTAACTACTAGACCAAATATTATTTAATATTTTATAAAACAATAATACTAATGAATATCAACAAATAGGTTGCAAATCATTATAATTACGGTAATGTCCGTACGTATTATTATTACTACTATTAGCACCGCGTCTTACTACCCGTTCGGACTATACGCACTTACGCTAATGTGTAATGGTAGGGTGATTGTGAGATGGAATGGAGGACCTACAGTTTAACGTGGAATCCGAAACAGAGGTGAAGGAAGGGTTTGGTAATCAGATAAATCTGTGCCGGGACCGAGGATTGAACCCCGGACCCCAACACAGAAGTCTTACACCTTACCCCCAGACCGCCAGGTCACCCGTCCGTATGTAGGAGACCACAATTTAATCAATTTAAATTAGCTGAAAAATGACACCTGAACAGAGGAATCGAACCCATTACCTTTGGTTCAAAGCTCCAATACTCCATCACTGAGCTATCCAGGACATTTCCCGTGTTCAGGATCAATATTCACTTATAATTTAAATATGATTCTGTGATGGACGTGTGGAATCATCAGATACATAAAAATGAGCGATCAATAGTATCGCGAGCTATCAGACACCACAGCCATCTTTGACTCGGGAGGGTTGGTAAGTGCACAATACAAGATCGTAATTAAGAGTAAATTAATCGGTATTAGCTCTAATTATATTCGATTAGAGTGTCAAGGTGTCATTTTTAAACCAATTTAAATTTATAATAATAATAATAATAATAATAATGGCCAAGGATTTTTGATTTGTTTTTCCCACGTCTTAATACCCGTTCGTGTTATAAGCATATAATAGCTAAGCTAATGGAAAAAGGATGAGAAATATATAATTTTAGAGGAAATGTGCCTGCATATGTGTGGAGGAATAATGGAAAACCGTACCAGAAACACCACCATCAGTACACACAATCGAGATTTGAACCCCAATCTCCCCATCACCGGCAAGCAAGTCTAACACGAGAGTGACACCTTATACCACGTGAACACTGATGCAAGTTATAAAGGAAATGACCTCTTGCATTATCTAAATGAATACTTATATTTTGTCTGATATATTTTATAATAAATTGTATATTATTTAAGCTATTCATCCAAGAATTACAGGCCATTTAATCTAATGTAGGGTTTATTTGAAAAAATAAATAGTTAAATATTTACCAAATATTTTAAATTTTAAGGGTTGTATTGACATTTTAAGGGTATATTTCACATTTACTAAACACAAAAAATCCGAGATCTGAGAATGAAGTTAGCTTACTTTATTTGTCACCATTTATTAGTGTCGAAACAACACCTCTGTTTATTTCCATCGTTTCGCCGGTTGGGACTGCTTTGTTACAGCTACAGAGCTGCTTTACTGCATGATCAACTTGTCACTATAGGCCAAGTACCGAGTTGCTGTAGAGCAAGAGGCCAGGATGCTGACTAAATAATATCGTCTCTCCTGCACATTGCCAGCCGACTCACTCTTTAATAAGATTTGTTTCAAAGGAGAAACGAATTAAAACGTTTGTTAAGGATCTGCCTCGAATAAAAGAGTGAAATTATATAGACCTACCTTTGCTGAACACCATAGGGAATTTACATTGCACCTTATAAAACAAGCATTACAATTTTCACAGGGTTAGATTTAATAAAAATATTTAGCACTGCGTCTTACTACCCGTTCGAGTTATACGCTTTAAGTACTAATTACTCTAATGGATTAGGAATTGGGAAGATTGAATTAGAGGACGTGAACCCGCATTTGCGTGGAGAGAGAGAGAGAGAGAGAGAGAGAGAGAGTGGAAAATCATTTAGGAAAAACCACCACCAGTTCACTTGACCGAGATTCTAACCTCGATCTCCCCGTCCTCAGCAGTCGAGCTCAACACGACAAGCGCGTTAGCCAACTACGCCACCGAGGCGGGTCACAGGGTTAGACATAGCTAAGATATGCATTTTCAAATAGGTGACCCAAACAAGTTCCTCCATGAACAGGAGTTATGACGTCATCAAGATGGTAAGTGCTACGAAATGCTTTTATCAGTCTATAGCAAGAACCGCTTGCATTATTTTCGGTGTTTTTTATTTAAAAAAAATTAAAGATATTTAAATTCTCTTAAATATGTGTGTATAAAATTTCCAAATTGATAATTATTTAGTTACTAAACAAAATTAACAATGACAAGTGATTAAATCTTTCTGGCATATATATTTATTCACGGGTTGAATGGATAAACGTTTCATGTAATAGTTATTTTTAGCTTATTCTACAATAAAAATATATAAATCATCTAATAATTTCGTATAGCAAGCCGTTGGGCCGTAATTCTTGATCGAACACTAACAAGTGGCGGGCGGATTGAATCGTCACCCTGCGTCGTTGCTGGAACTTATAAACTCATAGATTTAAGAACAGGCTGTTTTTTCCCATAATACACCTTGTTTCCGCAATCCTAAAATCCTCTTCCTCTACTTCACACCCTAGTTCTTTTAAAAACTTTGAAAATAAGTTATGGTGAAAATAACTGTCATTAATAATATATGTGTCATAACATTTGTATCATAATTTTAGTGTATCTAACAACAGCTGTAATTTTGTTTAAAATGAACTTTTATAAAGTTTTTGAAATAAAGTGAGTTTATTTATTTAGTATATGACTATAAATTTTTTGTTAGGAAAAATTTCGAACTTTAATATCGGAAAGAAAAAACTAAACTAATGACACCCACATATTAGGCAAGTTTGTTTAATTATTCGGTAGAAAATTGTACAGACTGTTTGGTCTTAAAATGATTAGAAAAATACAAAATAAGAGACAAAACAAAAATTAATGACAATAGTGAAAAAAAGCTCTTCTCAAATAATTTAAAAAAAGTGAGCTTTAGCCTCTAGACCCTTTAAAGTATAGATAAACCATACTTTGTAGGAACACTGTAACTGCCAGATCGTGTTTGCAACAATTGCAGCGACTTTCAGATTATACATTTTTTACATTGGCAGCAAACAAACTCTCGTAGAGATAAACTTCCGTCTGGGTTTTCCATATGGAGCTGTAGTTACTGTTTACATCTCTCCATTCCCAAAGCGAGATTCCCGGCAGTTCAACCATTGCCTTCAGCTGGTCACACTTGTCACCTTCTTGGTAGCAGCTGCGGAGAACATGCAACTTCAGAGCATCAGCGGTGGGTGGAATGCCTTCCACATTTCTGTTATGCGTGGTGGAGAGACTTGTTGCGTTGTAGCATCTAACTAGCTACCTTTGATGGAGAATGAAGATGTCAACAGGCAAATTGTCTTGAGGGTGTGATAGAACCATAAATCTTTCATCACTTCAGAAAATTCACTCCACTTGTTTTACAATGATCCCCTCCCTTCTCAGCCTGCAAAAAATCATGTGCTATCACACCCAGAGAATACGTGGAATCTAAGCGTAGCCACGGAATTACTTTCACCAAGTTGTTGAGCTATATCATGAACTGCAATGGTCTTAAAATTCTTGCCACAGCCAAAGTTTACTTTGAAGGAAATTTGGACTTTTATTGGAAAACTCCTGTATATTCTTCAGATGTGAACTGGAAATATTCTTCTTGGCTAAGAAGGAAAAGAGCTCAGTTTTATTGTCCAGGTTTTTTAGTAAGTGTTGACATTGATGTTGTCTGCCCGAACTTGACTAGGCTCTCCAGATCCAAGGCAGTCTTTGATGTATTATTTTATAGTTTTTCCTTGTTAAACATCCCCCACTATATCAATACGCTGTGCTTGGTACTTTCTGATGAATGCCTAGTGATATTTTCTTACAGCTTCACTGTACTCTAGAAACTTTTTCACCTTTATATGAATTATATTAATGAGAACTGTACCATCATAAGCTAAATATGTTATCTGATTTGTGGTTTTAAAATCACCTCCTGGTAAAGTTGTAGCGTGTCAATCAGGTTGATTGATCACCTACAACGGAANAAAGTGTTATCTTCAGGAACCTATTGAGCATCACGAATATCACTTTCATATTAAGCATCTTCATCTATCATTTCAGTTGGATCATCAATAGTGTTTTCGTTTTCAAAATTAACGACATCAGAGAGCAAAATGTATATATAATTTATTTCATTGATCTTTCCAAAGTTTTTTCCAGGTCAGCCTTGTTTAATTCTGAATGTGTATTTCAAATAAAATTGCGGGAGGAAATTAATGGTTTCCAAATGAAAATAAGTGGTCAAGGTACAGGTATTTAGTATTGCAAATGACCAAAAGCATATATAATAATTTAACGTTCTTGCAAATAACTTTTCTTTCCAAGCAATGTGAACTTTTTCTGTTTTATTTTTTCGTACTAAAATATCTCATTTCAGTCCGCCCTTTTGGAAATGAACTCCTCGTACTGCGCTTTGCCTACTACTTTAATGTACATTATGTTCTAAACACTTTCTTCTGACAACGCCAGGTTCTTAAATTTAAAAAAAAACTCTTTCCCGTATTAAAGAAAAAGATTTCCAAAGGCTGTCATAACTTCGTTTAGAGCATTTTTTGTTGAAGACAGTTTGAAAATACGGTGTTTGATGTTCTAGCTATCTTTGTGAGGACTTTCTTGGAGAAGTGAATTTCTAAACTTATCTATTAATGCTGTTACACTAATCATCTACCTTCGTAACAGGATCACATCTGTCAAGAAACCCATGTCTCCACCATTACCCCTTATGAAAGGATTATTTTTTTCGTGGGTTTGATTGACTTTTATTACTTAAAAAGGTCTAGAGGTCTTTAGAATGACAAAATTTCACTGTTGGAACTGACCCCAATTAATTGGATGTAAGTCTTGAAGAGTGATAATATCTCTATAAAATATAGGACTCCACCTAGAATATTTCTGGAGATCCAAAACAAAGAACCATACATAGTACGATCTTCTCGAGCACCTCAACAAACAAAGACAAATTTACAGTATGCTGGGATCAAACAACTAACAGTAGAAGAATTTCCAAATTAAAACAGTTACGTCAATACAAAAAGGCAGGCATCTCGGATGACCTTTTGTTCTACATTTTTGGAACTTTTCTTTCTCATTCACATTTTAGCGTCTATAAGACTAAAGCTTTCTTCATCAACTTGAACAAACATACTGCCGTAAACTAGTGAGCGAGTTTTGTCTTGGCAATAAGGGAACTTTAAAGAAAGATTCTGTTTTTTCCACTTGATGGAACTTCTTCCTCTGTTTAAAGCATGAATCTACCAACTTCCATTTAGATACTTTCCAAAAACTTTCAACATTCCCTAATCTATGTGTAGAGAACAAAACACACACAAAAAATATATATTCCCCAATTTCTTCAGGACAGCTTGACTGAATGACTTTAGCGAGGGCGTAAATAGGTTGGTTCATTGTTATAATAATTATTTGTCCTGCCTTTAGATACCCAGTGGTAGATTTCATCAACTTCAAGCCATATTTCATCATCACCACCTATTTCGCGTCCTCTTGGAACAATGGAATTAAAGAGGAAATTGCTTTCACTGGAATCTTTTCCATATTACATGCGTGGTAAACAGACCAATCTATTTGGTTGTCACCTCCATATGTTTCTTTCCATTAGTAAAACTTTTGCTTTTCTTGCTGTGACAAAAATTCACCCTTGGTGAGCACTATCACTCTCATTGACAATACCCGTGGGTGGTTGTTTTAAACATGTAGTTAGTTAGGAAAAACGGTCACTAGTTTCCTAGATGCTTTAAAAATAGATTTTTTCTAGTAGTTTAGTTATAATGTAACATTAGCGTTGACTGCTAATATGACAATGTTACTACCCGCCCCTAAACAAGCTAATATGCATATACATCTTGCAATAGACATAACAATAGAACTAGCCAGCTTTAAAATACTACCCCAAATAATCTTATACTCATAGACATCCAGCTTTATTGAACATCACGATCTTACTATGCCAAATATAGATTTCTATTCACGCGTATATCTGTCTGGAGTAGACAGACGTGCAAGTCCAGCCTGCTCACCACGAATACTAGAATGAAGAGAAATCCAAAACATGCTACAAATTGTGTAGCACCCTGATGTTCCAACGGAGAAAGCCAGCACTGCTCCGATTGGCCCGTACTGTACTGTTAGAAGACCACGCTATTTTTGGACACCTGGATGGCGTACGCGACCAAACAAGCATAGATATACAACTGCTCATCTTGTGGGAACTAGTCGAATGCAGCGGCTGATAATGAAGATAACAAGAACCCGGCCTACGTGACGAATACAAAAAAGCCTTTCAGCCTTAAGTTAGCGAGTGACGTAATAACAAAGGAGAACTCCCACCTTTCCACCCTGCAACTAAACCTATATAACGAGGGACCACAAACAATATCGAAAACTATTACATTCGCCACTTCCACGAGAATTCCTGTTAAGGACTAGGACGTTATCCAGCCAAGATGGCTTATGATATCTTTGTTTAAATCTATAAAATGTAAATTGTTGCGAGGGGTTTGAATTTCTTAAAATACTTTGGTTTAGTTTGTTATGGAAATTTGTCAGTGTAGGCATCGGTTATGTTTGCTAAAACTTTAATTTTAAACGTAAATTATGTTATGGAGCACCTAATAATTCCTGTTGCCGCTTGGGCGCTAATATATTTGTATTTTCATGGTTTAAAAAGATAGCCACATTTTTTGATTCTGTTTATTTTTTGCAATATTTAGGTTAAATATTAAATTTTTGCTTTTGTGGTTATCAGTAATTTAATTTCTTTAAATTGATGATGTTTCTTTGTTGGTTATTTTGAAGACTTCTTTGCTTTGCAGTTAATGTTAAGGTAACTTATTTTTGTTGTTTAATATAGTTTTGACTTTAATATTCGCTGATTCATTTAGGCAAAATTACAAGTTCTGAAACGTAACTTATTCTAGTTCTACATTAAATATTTAAATGTGAGAATTTTGTTTAATTCTTTAAAAGTGACTACTGTAATTGTCCCACGAAGGTTTGAGTTTAGTCAGGAAGTCAAACCTTTGTGCTTAACGTAAATATCTGGTGCGATATTTAAATTTAACTTTATTACCTAAATTTAAAACTGTTTAGTCTATATTCACTGGTGTGACTCTGATGCGTTGTGATTAATTTAAAAGAGGCTCATTAAGCTCTTTGTGATTTTGTATAATTTTTAGGAGTTAAAATCTTAAGTAAATGTCTGGTTATATATTTAAATTTAAATTGATTCCATAAATTTAAAACTCTTAATTCTATATTCACTGGTGTGAATCCGACGTGTTGTAAACCATTTAAAAGAGGCTCATTAAGCTCTTTGCTATCTTTGTAATAATTTGGTATTTTAAAGTTTTGATCTTTTTGATTTTATTTAATCTTAATTCACTGTGGTAAATTAGAAGCTTGTATATCATTTAGAAAAGTTTCTTTAAATAATAGCAACTATTTTGTTTATTTAATTGGTCTCTTCTAAACAAGTTTATATTATATAATTATATTCCTTAAACTTTTGAAACGCACTGCGCATGTAAATATTACTAGGATTTATTTGTTTTTCAACACACTTCAGTAAGACCTGTAAGGACATGCAACTGGTTTTAACACTGTTTGTTACTTTGAATAAAAAAAATCAAATATTTATTTGACCTGCAAATGTTTTATTTTTTATTATAATTAGAGATCGCTCTCCTCGGGTTTTTTAGTCTATTGTGGCCGTAACTAAATATAGTGAGAGTGGGGAGGTACAATAAGAAAACTTTTACCATTTATTATGAGTTAAAATAAAAACAATTCAAATCAACATTTAATAAACAATAATAATAATTGGCCTGGATACGAAATTTAGAAAAATAAGAAACTCGCTTGAATTTATGAAAGAGGGAGGGGTTGAATGGGAGTGGGTGGGTGCTTTAGGGGAGTATAAACAAAATTATTATTATTAGCACCGCGTCTTACTACCCGTTCGGTTTATACGCACTTACGCTAATGTGTAATGGTAGGGTGATTGTG
>CABFOW010005039.1:0-47561 GCA_902141385.1 Timema californicum
CCACGAGGTCTGAGGTGGAGTATATGGAATGTGCGAGCCACGAGGTCTGAGGTGGATTGTTTGAAATGTGCGCCCACTGAGGTCAGAGGTGGAGTATATGGAATGTGCGAGCCACGAGGTCTGAGGTGGATTGTTTGAAATGTGCGGGCCATGAGGACAGAGGTGGAGTATATGGAATGTGCGAGCCACGAGGCAGAAACATTTCTCGAGCGCCCGGTGGACCACTGTATGAGTGTGTTGTTGTTCTCTTTAGTTTGTCTTACAATATGGTGGGCCATCAAAGTTAATCAAGTTAATCATTAATATAATTATGTTGAAGTGTTTATTTACAAGGGGATTAGTCTTATTTTGTAAACAAATAAAACGGGGGTGGGGGGGGGGCAGTAACCATGTATCATAACTCAATTAGTAGAATTTTCCGGGCCAGCGAAGTGACGCGACCGTGAAGTGACTTTTTGGTACTATGTTATGTCGGGAAAATGTACCTAGTAATAACAAAAGGGTAGATGAGTCAATACCGTAATTAATCCACGTCGGTAACAAGATGAGCTCAATATGGATCCAATCCCAGTTTTCTAAGGAGGGAAATAGCAGCACTTGTGATATCGGATCACGTGATTTCAATTACAATATTATAAGTCACATCACTCTATGCCACTCTCCGTGGGGGATGTCACCACAAGACCCATCGTGTAAACTTTCATGGAGAGTTAAAGGAAAGAAATGTGTGTTTCCTAACTCACAAATTGTGGACAGGTGCATTCATTAGCCAGTTAGCCATAAAACTCGGACATTACAGGGTATATTAATTTTACAGACAGTGTACATTATAATATTAGTACCAAGAGAATTGTAATATTAGTACCAAGAGAATTGTAATAGTATCCAATATAGAATATGTATTTCTAAAACAACTGTTTGAATGTTTGTAACAATTTGTTTCCGGTGTAGGGTGTATTATGGGGCCTGGCGACAATAATGCATATTTACCCGGAGGTGAAGTTGCCGTACGTGAAGGGGGAACCACTTGACAGTAACGTTACTTCCTACAAGATGATGTACTCGGACCATCTGCCCAACGAGCTCACTGCGATGGGTATCATTAGCTTCTGTTTGACAATTATAAACATCGCTTGCATCTTTATCACAGCTTTAATTGTACTCAAGGTCAGTTTTCAATATAATTAGCTGCATATTTATAAATATAAAATCATATTCGGTTAATGGATTAACATGAGCGTTGAAAAGAAAGAAATTTTAACCGGGTGTGAAGGAGAATGCTCCCTGAAACTGTATGTCCACTGGATAGTAGTTATTGCCATTTAATAATGGGGTATTAGATCCTGGGCCAGGTAAAGCAAGTCAAGGAAATAAAAAAAGAGGGCATTTTCCAAATAAAAACTGAAGTTTTTGTGTTAGTTATAGGGTTCTAGGGGTTTGAAAATTAACACGTCAATAAAATACCTGAATATACATAGCATGTTTTGTCCATACAATTCATGGTCCAACCCAATCCACCCATTATCTCCAAACGTTGCCATTGTTTTCAGTTAATTTTGTTCTGTCCCTTGAGAGTGGTTTTTGTTTTGCCACTTATTAAAAAACCATTCAACAGTGTCTGCCCCTGTGAACGTGTAGGAACCAACAGCAGCAGGTGTTACATCCTTATCTGGGAAGACCTGGTGGCTTGCCTGGCTTCTTTGTTTACATACACACCTTATGGGCTGTTAAAAAGATTATGTTCGGTGAAGCAACCCACAAATCTGTGTCTTCAAAGTCAAAAACAAGATTTGTATAATCCTCTATCTGTGCAGCATGGTAGAAGGCTCCAGTGTCAACATCACCAACCATTGTCGATTGGCACACCAGTTTTAACATCGATACAACTATAGTTCTTTGTGGAGAGCCACGGCACTGAGGGTGTATGTTCGGTGCAAAACCATGGTGCTGCGCTTGCTTTTCTGTCCGTACTGCGTCGGACCTGCTTTCATGCTTTCTTAATTAGATTAAACGTTTGGGCTTCAGGATGACGTATTTTGATGAAGTTTTTAACACCACGTATTACTACCCGTTTGGGCTATACACTCTCGATGTAGTTGAAGAATCTGGAGGCGTATTCATGTTTGGACCAAGTGTTCGCTGGATGCACTTTTTCCCGAACCATACTGACATCAATTAAACCTTGGTAAGCTTTGCTTCAAAGAGCGATGCTGACGAGTATTTTGATTAGTTAGGTTGTGAAACTAAACATCATCACTAAATAAATACAAACTTACTGGTGTCACCTTGTAGTCTAAAATACCCTCTAAAAACATAGGGCATGGGGATGATGTGTTTCTCCCCCTGTAAGGAGACCACCTTCTGCTCTTGGATTGTTTTTGTAGATGCTACATCTGGTTTGAATGTTTGAGATTTAAATTATGGAATACAACTGTTAATAGGTTTGCTCCCAGTTGAAAGTCGTTGTATAACTTCCTTTACTACCTCATTTCCCTGTAGATTGAACACATTGAGACTTATTATAGTTACGGCAGAGGCTGTACTTAAGGAATGAAGTTTTGGCTGATCAAATCCCAAGTATTTGAATCTTATTCTTCAAGAGTTCAAGTGCCACGAGATGTTTTGTTCAGGATGATGATCATTCCTTTCCAAGGAGTGAGATCTTGTGAGTAATTCACAGCTGAGAATGCTTATTGCAATTATAGTGTAGTTCTCGGCAAAGTTCACCAAACCTAGACTTTTTCTGATTCTTCGTCGTCTCAATGATCTGATCTAGGGGAAGTTTGATGTGGAAATACCTTATCTTGAAGTAAGGAGAAAGAAAGTGAACCAAATGTTATCAATAAGGTGAGCATTCTGTTGCAACCTGATATATTCAGGAAAGCTTACTCCACTTCTGATGCAGTGGTAATGTTGAAACGGAATTTCAACATCGACACCCAAAACTTAAACATAGAATCACTATATAAAATCTTCTTAAATATGTTGTCCAATAATATCTTGAAGACTAGACATTGAATTAAATCCTCATATTTTTCTTCTGATGTCAGCTCCTCAATGGACTGGCCATAATCTAAGCCATTATGTTTTTTGTAATGCTTCCCATTAAGTGCCTCTTTTAGACTTCCTGGAGCTCTGAACCCAGACGCCACGGATAGTTTCTCATTACCACTTCCAGCAAACCATTGTGGTCCATCTGTTGAGTTGTTTACATAGAATCTCTTCTCTGACTCTATATACTGCTTGGTCTGAAACCAGTGATGTTGGCAACACTGACTTTGAGTGGAAAACAAAATAGTTGGAGGCGTGCCTAAGAAATCTCTCAAATTATAAAACATCTCTTACTTTACCATTTAGACAACACATTTAATCACAACCTCTCTTCAAAATTCAGAGTAAATATAGATTAGTATCACATATGTGGAAAGCCAAGGTACCAGAGGATATAATTTCCAAGGCCATACTGATAAGTGGTAACAACATTCAAGCTGAATAATAGTGCAGTCTGCTCCTATATTGTTATGTTTAACAAATATTTAAAAAAAAGTTAGATTTAGAGTAAAACTGGAAAGAACTAAAATTGAAGATTGATTGATGAACATTTTAAACATTTAAAAACAATAATATTTATCTTTTTTGTTTTTTAGTTACAACCAATGTTATTAAAAAATAATGGTCATTTACCAATATGGTGGCCAACATCTGTCAAATAAAAAGTGACTCTCACGTTTAACCTCTGCTAAAACTCATATCACTTAAGTTATAAAAGTAAAAAGAAGTCTGGTCCTCGCTATTCACGGCTCTTAGGTTTCTAACTGGACTGTATCGGCTGCTTATTCATTATATCATATCTTGACACTTGGGGTGTATCCTGGTTGCGTGCTATGCTGTGGTTAAACGAACCCCACACGGTCACATTCTAAGAGAGTCTAGTAGGAAAACTGAACCTAGACAAGTGTTTTATAATGAATAATATTATAATTAATTTTGGACATTGGGTATGTGTGACTAAAATTGACACTATTCTTTCCCAATTTAAGTTTTTAATAAAACTGTATGTATTTAGATTAAAGAAGTAGCAGCTCCTTACACATCTAGTCCGGACCTGCGGCGCTTTTGGGAGTACGACATTCGCATGGCTCGAGAAAACAACAGGTCCAGCAGCATGCAGAGCAGTGGGGCCCACGGGGCAAACAAACAGTGAGTTTATTATAATATCAACATATACAGACAGCATGCAGAGCAGTGGGGCCCACGGGGCAAACAAACATTGAGTTTATTATAATATCAACATATACAGAGCAGTGGGGCCCACGGGGCAAACAAACAGTGAGTTTATTATAATATCAACATATACAGACAGCATGCAGAGCAGTGGGGCCCAGGGGGCAAACAAACAGTGAGTTTATTATAATATCAACATATACAGACAGCCTGCAGATCAGTGGGGCCCACGGGGCAAACAAACAGTGAGTTTATTATTATATCATCATATACAGACAGCTAATGGCCCTATTGGATGGGCTGCACATCAGAGGGATATTACTTTTACACACACCAAAACAATAAGGAAGTTCGATTTATTTGAATTATTTAACCTGCCATAGATCCTTCTTGATGAGCAGGTAAAACGTCAAGCAGAAGGTATTTATGGATGCAGCCTTAGCGTTACTCAATGGAATGTTGTCTGAACTGTAAACAAAGCATTACAAAGCAAGTTAATAAGGGTTTTTTCTGTCATAAAGCCTGTCATCATTGTTCGGAATGTCCTAAATTGAAAGGAAATAAGCAACAAAAGCGTTCAAACGTACAACTACTGTGCATCTCCCCTCTCCCACCCCTTTATATCCAAAACTGCTTATATGTAACACATTCAGAGCGTTTATATAAAAAAACGGGCTATATTTGTGACACGTTGTTATTGCGAGCAGTTGACGTGAGGTGTGAGGAATTCGTAAACATCCTTGTTTGAAGTCACGTAGCCCCTAAAAAAAATCTATAGTAACTCGACACCTTAGTCGCACCTTTTGATTATTGATGTGTGCTAATTGATTATTAATGTGTGATAATTGATTATTAATCTGTGCTGGGGGATGGACAAGCTACATCCCTGGCTGTGCAACTTATCTTTGACACCTTCTGGTGGTAGCGTCTACCCCCAGACATGTTGATTCTTCATGTGTGATAATTGATTATTAATGTGTGCTAATTAATTATTCACGAACCGGGGATCATTCAGCTCTCCTCCACGCCGATGTTCCGTTTAATGTATGGGGGATTGACAAGTAACATCCCTGGCGAGGACTGACTACATCCCTTAATATCGAAAACGGACGGGGGAGTGAATAAAACACGGATATTACAAAAATATATATGCTAATTGGTGATTACTTATCAGGAAGCCCTCCCATCTACAGCGCCTGCAACATCATTGGTGGGGGACCATAGACTCTAGAGCAGCAGCCGTGGCTGGGGACTATAGAATATGTTATCTTACAATCTCCATTTACTACTTGAAACAGCATTAGAACGAGTTGTTATTGTCGGAATATCCTGTTGGTTACCCCCAGGGCGTTCAACGGTTAGGGGTAGCTATGCTAGATATATATAAATAATAGTGACAGTATAACATTTTCGTGACGCGGTGATTTCGACGTCAGCCTGTGTGTATGACTGTATGGTGACGAAATGCATGACCAGCGTTGAAGCCTAATAACCCTGGAGGCGTAATTTGTTATTGAGTTAGAAAATAACCTTGATATTAGTGGGAAAAAAAATGAGAGAGTATAAATAGGCCTCAAAATCAATACAGTCGATCATTATAGTAACTGATTGCAGCCGATTACCATAAAAAAAGAAGAGTTTTGACGATCTTGAAAACTGGTTCAATTTCGGTAAGTTTAAAAATGTTTTGTATATTTTAATGGGTAACTATTTTACATGATAAAAAGTCTTTGGTGTACAGAGGTATTGTATTTGCTCTTTTTATAGACCTCCAAGAAGACACAACATCGACGCCTGCAGCCATGGCTCAACCGGAGGCACCCGATAGACTGAACCATCTGCTGTATTTTACTGAAGTTGGGGTTTGCACGGTGGATGGCGACCGGACCTTTGGTAATTAATTTCCGGCTTTAGATTTGAGCATGATTGGTGTGTAGATTTTGCCCCTGTGATAGTAATTAATATGTATTTATTTAATTTCAGATTATTGGGATGTGACAGCACAGCTCCCGGAGACGGCATGCCACGCCCGTCACCCTGTCGGATGGTGTGCCGTTCTGTGCTCGAGCAGACACCACAGCTGTAATTCCGTTGGACCGTGATTATAACGGCAATTTGGACGAGATAGATCACCTTAATATGTGAGTAGCATCTAACTTAAATAGTCAGTTATTCACATTCCAACAGAGAGAGAGAGAAAGTTGTTACCGGTCAGCGAGCAGGGTTTGATGACCACTCGCGTGGATGCCTGTTCAGTTTAAACCGTAGCAATAATATATTTTACTAGAGAGAGAGAGGCAGAACCCAGTCTCTTTCCCCTGTCATTAGCGACGGAACGAGGGGGTATTTATGTCGTACGAACAAGTCTGACGTTAAAAGCACAGCTGAAAAGGTGGGTTTAACCTTTGTTAACGCGTATGTTTGGAACAATTATATTTAAAGTCTGTTGAGTCAGGGGTCCCGCGTTTGATTCCCGGGCATAGATGAAACTGTGGGTTTAAACATACGCCAAGTCATGTGATATGAAGTACAAATATGTTTATGGCCCAAGTGTTTTTATTACACACACACACTTTGCGAAGGATCCCGGGTTTGATTCCCGGTCACAGGTGAAAATGTGTGTTTAACCTTTCATGGACTGTATATATTATATACACATGTTATAGTTCAACTGGAAGTGTGAAAACGGTGGCGCCGTCCTTTCTCCGCCGCCACCACCGGCCGTGAGACCCATTACAGAAGCACCGCCTCAGCACAAGGAAGATGTTGTACGAGCCCCGAGGGAGACGGAGTCCCCGCAACCCATCGCTGGCCCGTCTTCAGCACAGAGTAGTGGCCCGATTAATCAGATTGGTGGAGCGTTGCCACAAGGTGTCCCTCTTTGAATCGTCGAGGAGAGAATTAAGCAATTGAGGCGTTTTTTTTATGTCGGTCGTGAATTGATCATACAATTAGGGACGCCGGGGAGTAATCGTGACGCTCAAACCTGGCTCGAGGAGCGAATCAATGCTTTGCTTGGACGTCTCCAGGATCATGGAGTTAGCACCGAGGATCACGTAGGTCTACTATTGGTCAACACAGACTCCTCGTCAAGACCCGTGTTCGTTTCCTTTAGGCGAGCAGATCAAGCTTGACGCGCAGGCTGTGCTCTCTAATGTAGAACGAGTGTTAAAAAGCAATGATTCGTTCCTCACTTCATCCCCTCTGTATATCAAGTTACACCACTTTAAAGAGCCGCGCGGGAAGGGTAATCATAAATGTGATAGACTCTCTCCCGCTAGCACGTATAGCCGTAATAACAAAGGAATAACTACTATACAAAATGGCGACACACTCTACCTTGCCCGTGCATTGGTTGTCGCCAAGGCTATATGCGATGTTAAAAGATAACCGGGATGCATGGATGTGAACACATATAAACACATAAAGGAGGGCCGCAATATTCAAAAACTCAAAGCAGAGGAACTATGCCGTGATGCCCGTGTGGATCTTTTGAAAGGTGGTGGGCTCACTGAACTGAAACAATTTCAAACATACCTCTCCGAATACAAAATCACCGTGTTCAGGGAACGTCGGGGGAGACAGGCCCTATATGAGGGGCCTACTCCCTCCGAACATTCCTTTAAGGGCTACCTTGATTTGTATTTTCACGATGACAAGCAAAACCATTTTGATGTCATAACATCCTTGACAGCCGCATTTAAGTGCTCGTACTTTTGCCGAGAGTGCCGTGTGCCATTCAGTAATAAGAATGAGAACAAATGCGAATCCACGTGCAAAAGGTGCTACGCTAAACCGGCTTGTAGTGGAAGCCGATCTTTGACCTGTAAAGATTGCGGCCGTCGGCTTACAAATCAGCCTTGTTTTGATAACCATAAACGTCCCGGTCTTTGCAGAGGTCGCATGTCGGTCTGCGACGTCAAAAAGGTTTGCGAGGTATGTGGGCATTTTTTCAGTTTGGAAAGAGCAGGATTTTCACACAGGTGTTATGATACTTTTTGTAGAGTATGCGAGACCCATCGCCCTTTTGTGCATTTCTGTTATAAGAAGAAAGCCCCAGCCAAGCCGTCACTGGAAAATAGCAATTTCCTATTTGTATTTTACGATTTTGAATGCAGACAAGAAACGCTTCTTCAAGGTGCGGTCAACACGTACCTGCACGCACCTAGTTTTTGTGTTGTGCAGGCGTGTTGCAAAGCTTGCCTTCATATAGATGCGAATTACCATCATTGCGCCGATTGTGGGGGCAATAGGACTCGCATATTCAAGGGTGATACCACAATGGCCCAATTTTTTGGTTTTATAGAACAAATTAAAGCATAAAAATTTAAAGACTTCACCCTCCTTGCCCATAATGCTAAGGGCTATGACGGAAATTTCATTCTAAAATACATGATGGAGGTGAAAAAATGGACTTCAGAGCTTATCATGAACGGTGGGAAAATCATGTCCATGCGTTACGGCCCGCTCCACTTTATTGAGTCGCAGAACTTTCTCCCCATGTCGTTGTCCAAGATGCCCAAAACGTTCGGCTTGGACGAGTCTTTAACCAAGGGATATTTCCCCCATTTTTTCAACAAAAAAGAAAACGCGGGGTATAGGGGTCCCTTGCCACCAAAGGAGGACTACGGCGTCGGCGATATGTCGGTCAAGGGAAAGGAGCGCTTTGAAAAGTGGTGTGACGCGTTGGTCAAAGAAAATTACGTCTTTGATTTTAACCGCGAGCTGGAACTGTATTGCGTGAAAGATGAAGAGATCTTGCGGAAGGCCTGCCTAAAGTTTAGAGACATGCTCGTGGAGAAATCAAAGGTGAATCCTTTCAGAGAGGCGTGTACTATCGCTGGAGCGGCCATGTTGGTGTACCACCGAAGCCATATTAAGGATAATACCGTCGGAATTGTCCCTAACGGTGGCTACCGGTGCGTGGACCAACAGTCACACGTCGCAGTACAATTGCTCTGCTGGGAGGCCCATCAACGTGGTGTCTCTATCTTTCATGCGGGTAACGGCCATGAGGAATACGTGTTAGGGCGACGTGTAGACGGCTTTGTTAAAGCTGGAGATACCACCACCGTCTTCCATTTCTGGGGATGTTATTGGCACGGGTGTTCGCTCTGTTATCCGGACAGGACCACCCCTGTCCAAATAAAATGCCACGAGACCATGGAGACGCGCTATGAAGCGACCATGGCCTGCGTGGAAAAGTTTAGGAATGGCTACATGGTCGTAGAGATGTGGGAGTGTACTTTTAACGCTATGAAACGCACAGATAAGGACTTGCAACGATTTGTACTCCGGCACGAGGTGTATACCAAGGAGCCCCTCAGCTTCAGGGATTCATTCTTTGGCGGGCGTACGAATTATATAAAACTCTTCCACAAAGCTGACCCTTCTTGTGGAGAGAATATCAGGTACTTGGACGTGTGTTCGTTGTATCCGTACGTTTGCAAGTACAAAAAATACCCCGTCGTCCACCCCAAAATTCACTTGGAGCCAAATTGTCCCGCTATAGATCGAGTAGAAGGCTTAGCCAAAGTTACAGTGACGCCTCCGCGGGATTTATTCTTGCCCGTATTGCCTACACGAATGCACGACAAGTTGATGTTCATCTTGTGCAGGAAATGCGGGGAGGAGAAAAACCAAGACGCATGTCGGCACAATGACAAAAAAGATCGCTGGTTGACAGGCGTGTGGGTGATTGACGAGATCCGGAAAGCCGTTGAGAAAGGCTACACCGTTGAAGCAGTGCACGAAGTGTGGGAGTACGATGTATCTCTTTACGACCGTCAGACACGTTCTGGCGGCCTGTTTCACGGCTACATCGATACTTTTTTGAAAATTAAACAAGAAGCCAGTGGATGGCCAGAGTGGTGCACCTCACGAGAGGAAAAGTTAGCTTACATTCAAAATTATGAGGAAAGGAAAGGGGTAAAACTCGATTTCGATTCTGTGTGTAAAAACCCCGGTCTCCGCCCACTGGCTAAACTCTTTTTAAATTCGCTATGGGGAAAGTTTGGGCAAAGACCCGATTTACCGCACGTAGCCGTTGTCAACGACTATCAGGGCGTCCACAAGTACCTGACGGATCCGTACATCACTGTAGATAGCGCCATAAATGTTAATGACGAGGTTATGTTCCTCAATTACAAGGATGCGCGTGACGCGTTGTGCCCTAACCGAAACACGAGTGTGGTGGTGGCGTGCTTCACGACTGCTATGGCTAGGTTGCACTTATACGGCATCCTTGAACAATTGGGGGACCGCATTTTGTATCACGATATGGATAGCGTTCTGTTCACGGAACGTCCCGGCGATCCGAGTCCACCGACCGGAGACTTTTTAGGTGACCTCACTGACGAACTTAGAGTGGTGCACCTCACGAGAGGAAAAGTTAGCTTACATTCAAAATTATGAGGAAAGGGAAGGGGTAAAACTCGATTTCGATTTTGTGTGTAAGAACCCCGGTCTCCGCACACTGGCTAAACTCTTTTTAAATTATGGGGAAAGTTTGGGCAAAGAGCCGATTTACCGCACGTAGCCGTTGTCAACGACTACCAGGGTGTCCACAAGTACCTGACGGATTCGTACATCACCGTGGACAGCGTCATAGATGTTAATGACGAGGTTATGTTCCTCAATTACAAGGATGTGCGTGACGCGTTGCGTCCTAACCCTGGTGGTGGCGTGCTACACGATTGCTATGGCTAGGTTGCAATTATACGGCATCCTTGAACAATTGGGGGACCGCGTTTTGTATCACGACACGGATAGCGTTCTGTTCACGGAACATCCCGGCGATCGGAGTCCACCGACCGGAGACTTTTTAAGTGACCTCACTGATGAACTTCAGGATTACGGGCCGGGAAGCTACATCGGCGCCTTTGTATCTGGCGGTCCTAAGAATTACGCGTACCGCGTTTGTGTTGGTGGCGATCCCGCCAAAACAAAAACGGTGTGCAAGGTTCGCAGGGATCACCATAAACTACGGCAACCGGAACGACGTTAATTTTGACGTTCTGAAAGGGATGGTCACCGAACAGGCCACGGAACGGTACATACAGATACCGCACAAAATTATAAGAAAAGGTCTTGCGACTGTATGTACCGTTTCGCCGAGTAAGGTTTACCGGCCGGTGTACACCAAACGGTGGATAATCGATGATTATAATACGTTGCCGTTTGGGTATCAGAGTCCTTGCAAACAGCGCTCGCCACGATTAAAAGGTGATTATTTAGATGAGCCAAATAATTACCTTTTACTTTCTCTCACGCTGTACACTTCCACCGACATACCGTTTTTGCAAAGATTTTTTTTCATATTTTTTTCTGCATGTATACACGCATATTTTTTTATTGATTTATTTTATGCACCCGGGATACTTTTTTTATATTTTTTATCCACCAGTACAATCCTCCACCTACCTAATTATTTATTCTAGTCAAATTTGTATATATATATTGAAACCAACTCTATGAATATATTATATTTAGTACCGGGGCCACTATTTCCAATTTGTATAAATATATATTGTAGTTATTCCCAGTTTACTTTTCATGATTGTAAATAAATATTGTATAAACTGTTATGATTGTGTTTTAACGTCTACACCCCCACTCCCTTCCTCTCCTATAAATACAAGTTCATCTGGCTAATAAGTTCAGTCTCAAACATTATGGACAAGTTTAAACATCCATTTTTGGCCATCATCAGCAGCTCTTCCGGCTGTGGGAAGTCACATTTTGTACCCGACTTTATCCGCAACTTGGACACAATGTGTGACGTTAAATTTGATCCAAATCACCTGGTATTATTCTCTATGGCAACCGGGATTCGAACAAAACGGCTCAGTCATATTCTGTAAGGGTTTACCGGAAATGGATGACACATTTAACGACTCTCCGCAGCTGATTATCCTGGACGACCTGATGCGCGAAGCCAACGAAGTGGTCGTCGATCGTTTCACCAAAGGATGCCACCATCAAAATATTAGCATCATGTACCTTACACAAAATATATTCCACCAGGGCAGGGGCCAAAGAGACATTTCTTCAAACGCACACTATATCGTGCTTTTTAAAAATCCCCGAGATAGAGGTCAGATTCAATACTTTGCACGCCAGGTATGTCCTGAAAACCCCCGTGTTTTACAAGAGGCTTACACCGAAGCTACAAGTACTCCCCACGGCTATATCTTGTTAGATTTTAAACAAGGTACACCCGAATGGTTCAGATATAGAACCCACACCAAAGACGGGTGCTCCGTGTACCTATCACGCAAAAGTTATAAAAACACCGACACCTCCCGATTACAAATCATTTCATAACCATGAGTCCCAAAGTGTTGAAACAGGCCCCTCTGCTACGTGCGATGCATCGAATGAACCCCCACCAACGCGTCGCCTTGCTGAGAACGGCCGACAAGAAACTGATTTACGCCGTTTGCGAGTGTGCCTACAACACTTTAAAAGGCTGGGTGCCACTGAAAAATGCGCAGAAGACTAAGTTACGTGCACACAAGCAGGTGTTTCGCAAGCTGGTCAAACAAGGAGAGTGCTGGAAGAAGAAGAGACGACTACTCGTTCAGAAAGGAGGATCGTTCCTACCGTTACTTTTAGCCCCATTAATCAGTGGTGTCCTCGGTTCCTTGTTCAACAAGTAGATGATGGAACACACGAAAAAGATGATACTGGTGTCCCCGGAAACGTTACACTGTTACGAACAACACTACCAACAAGCGGCGTCGGCCAAAAATCTAGTGGTCTCCGAGCTGGACAAGGAAATGGAAAAAATCCTCGCTTCAAAACTTGACAAGTCTAAATTGACTCTATACCAACAAGTGCTGCAGCGCTATCTGCACTTTAGTCAACACCCTCCACCACCTGAAAATACCACCACAACCACCCCTGAAGTATCTGTACTTCCCGTAATTAATACTGTACCGGCACAGGCACGTAAAAAAGCTGAACTTTTATTAGAACATATTATTTCCCGAGGCCATGTCTCTTGGGACGATAAAGAGGAAGTGAGTATTCACGATACGCCTCTCCGCGGATCCAATATCGTGGATTTAATCATCGATCTTGTCAGAGCGAGAAGACAAAGTGAACCGACGGGGTGGCGAGAGTTTCTCACGCCGCTGCAAAAAATAAACGTTCCGAAAGAATTTATTGTGAATCCGAAACGTTTGGCACCCATTAGAGATCCAACGCCCGTACCCCAACCACTCTAAGAAGAAAAAGAGGGTGGACGAAAACAAGTGGCTGCCGTTCCGAGCTTAATGGACGACATCTACTACGGCCCTTTTCATCCTGCAGGGTTTGCAGGGGGGGCGTCGCTCATAAAGGCGTCAAAGAAAGATCCCGCCAAAGTACGAGAATGGCTTCGTGTGCAGGACGCTTATACCCAACACAAACCGGTGCTAAAAAAGTTTCCACGCAATCCGTATGTGGTGACAAACATTAATGATCTCCTGCAAGCCGATCTCAACGATATGCGAAGTCTCGCCAAACACAATGACGGTGCAGTGTACTTTCTCACCGTCATCGACGTGTTTAGCAAGATGGCCTGGGTGAGGACGCTTCCGTCCAAGAGGGGGAGTGTGGTGATAGACGCCTTTCAGGACATTTTCGAGCAAAGTGGGCGTAAACCTCTAAGCTTACACACGGACAAGGGGACAGAGCTCACGGCACGTTTAGTCTGGAAATTTCTCAAGCGAGAAGGCGTGCATTACTACACCACTAATAATCCGGACGTGAAGGCGAGCGTCGTGGAACGATTCAACAGAACTCTGAAAGGGCGCATGTGGCGCTACTTTACCCGAAACAACACGTGTCGGTATGTGGACGTCCTCCAAGATCTCGTCGACGCTTACAACGCTGTAAAACATTCCAGTATCAAGATGGCGCCCGCCGACCCGCAACCAATGTGCTTCAAGTCAGAGATAATCTGTACGGTAAGCGGCGTCCAAACCCCTATAGCAGGCCGAAACTCAAAATCGGCGACACGGTGCGTATTAGCAAATACAAAATGCTGTTTTAAAAGGACTACGAGAGCAATTGAAGCGAAAAGATTTTCAAAGTCAGCAGTGTCGTGATGCGACAACCTGTCGTCTACAGACTGACCGATCTTGACGGCGAGGAGTTGGAGGGAACCTTCTACGAACCCGAATTGCAACGCGTACGTCTTCCCGAAATTTTCAAAGTTGATAAAAAATACTACGTGTCAAGGGTAAAGGCACCAGAAAGAAAGTATACGTGCAGTGGAAAGGTTACCCAGCCAAGTTTAATTCCTGGATTCCTGCCAGCTACGTCAGCGCGCTACCATGAAAACCAGTTTTACATCACTTTATCGAGCGACAGCTCTATGAGATATTTCCCGAAAAATACCCTCACGAATTTCACCACGCAACTACCCTATCGTCTCACGCTCGACGGGCGGTGGGGGTTTTGCATGTTCGGGAAGAAGATTGATTTAATATCTGCCAGTTTAGGACACGATATTGCTTTGCCAAAGTGGGACAAGGTTTCCCGTCTCACAAATGTTGTAGATGTTGGACGATCACGTGCTCTCTTATTCATGTCCACTTCAGAGTGGATCACATCATCACTGTTTATCCTCACATATACAATGAATGGCTTCACTTTAACTACCATTATTTCTCGTATTTTGAACCAGTTTATTTTCTGGCCCGTACTGTCAACTTTGCAGCTCCTGTGAAAATGTTCCATAAAAGTCATCATTACTCATTTTCGTAACCTACACATTATTTATTCAGCGACAGTTCCTCATTATTTCCACATAGTCTTTGAACGTGTATAAGGGCTTTCTCAATGTCACTAACGTCACTATCGTTTGGCAGATAGCTATGGCCAGATATCAGAAACTTAATATGGATGATCTTCAGTCTTGGATGATTTTTTAACAAAACATTCAACATTAATGTGAGTTTAATATTGCGGTTTTGTCCTCCACAAGATTAGCTCTTCAACCTCTTCTGACAAGTTCATTTCCATGAACTTCAACAGACAGGATCTGATTGCTTGTGCTCCTCTTCCAGCAGCCTCTTCTATCCATACATAACAAAAACATTCTCCAGAATGTACTTATATAGCTATAGCTGTCGCTTAAAAAAGATCACATTTGACTGGATTCTTGGGAGTGGTAATGTTTTTTATAAATCGAAAGATACAGTTTCAAGATTGGTTGATTCTCGAGCTTCCTCTGCAGTTTTCATACGTTGTTCATATGTTTCATATGTTGCAATAACAATCTTTCATTTCCAGAAGCACAGTGGATTTGTTACTTTAGTGAGTCACATTTATTGCACGCAGCTTTTTTTAAAGCCTTGGTATGAGAATTGAATTTTGAATAAAATGTTTGTATTTTTCCAAGCTAACAGGATTTTGTGATTCTTCTTTGTATAAATCATACATTTTTTAAATGGTCATTCCTGGAGGTAAATAATCATTCTGATTGTCCTTTCTACAGTAATGAGACTTGTACTTTGGAACTTTATTAATATGTTTAATTCCTTCTTGTTCCCTTTCATAACTTATCTTGTTACATCCTCCAGAAAAGCCTCTCATATCTTTGATTTTATTCTCACTCATCCTTTTCAGAGCAGTATTAACACGCGTTGTAGACAGTCGTAATTTATGAATGAAGGTTTCTCTGCAAACAACTGTATTATCCGGGTGGTATATCCTTGTTTAGATCTTTTTGTGGATTTCTAGCACGTTTTCTCTTGACAGCTACTTATTTTACTAATGTAAATAAATGTACTAATTAATGCTAAACGCCATTATTTACACACAATAAGATCTGATTTATTCACATCCCTTTGTTTGATGCTATTCCCCAAGGAAGGATACAAAACATATCCGTCAAGTTTGAATTAAATTGGTTGAGGCACACATCCGCCACAGAAAGACAAAAACAATCGTTGGAGTTAGAACGGAGAGCTCACTCCACTCATTCAGTAAGTTGGAGTTAGAACGGAGAGCTCACTCCACTCATTCAGTAACACTGGTACAACTATGGTCAATATAACCCACTTAGTACAAGGATGACATTAAACCATAGTAAAGTATGTACAATTAGTCACATTAAATATGTTTATTTCCAGGATGATGCAGGAACTTCATCAGATACCGACAGAAGACATTGAGGAAACCCTGGAGGCTGCCGTGAGAGAAGCAGTGGACGATGATACCTTCCGGAAAGTGAAACGTGTCAGCTATGCTCACAGCTCTGCCGATGTATGCACTAATATCAATTATTAATAATAATGTCTTATAAATAAGTTAGATTTATGAATTCTTTAACATTCACAAGATAGTATCATTTGTTATATTTTCATTTTAAATAGATATTTAGAAACAAGTATCTCTCTCCATATAGTTTTATCAACTTTGCAGTTTAAAGAAGCATTTCATTAAGTGTATACTTTCAAACATGCAAATAGTGCTCCATTACAGGGAAAGAAGTGATAACATTGGTGCCACTCTGGAGGACTATGTAAAACATCCTATATAAAATGGAAACCTCTCTAACATGCTTATAAGCAGAGTTTTACAACAAGGGAAGTATCTAAGGCTGAGTGGTGAAGGGAAACTGTGGAAAATGATTTTAAGGCTTATAATGGGTAGTTAGACAGTTTCAGAAATCATCACAGCATTTTTCAGAGTATTGTGTGTATGTGTATGTGTATGTGTGTGTGTGTGCGCGCGCGCACACACAAACTGTCGCAGAATGGAAACAAACATTACCGTCCATTATTCAAGGATACCGCTCCAGAGATGTGTTCGATAGCGATGAAACCACACTTTTTTTTCTAGAACGATCCCAACAAGGACCTTGGCTGAGCGCCTAGACAAATGTGTTGGCTATAAAAAGGCCAATGAGAGTATAAGTGCTTACACTCGTGGTAATATGGCGGGTGATCTAGAAAAATGTTGGTGGTTGAAAAAGCTGCCAAAGGACTTGACCGTGATACTCTTACAGTAACATGGATGTCTAACAAGAAACCGATCATGGAGGAGTGGCTTCACAGTTTCAATTTTAAAATGAAAAACCAGAAAAGGAAAGTATTCTTTTTTAATGCAAAAAGTCATCCTATCCTCAAACTTTCTAACGTCTCTCTCATTTTTCCCTGCCATCACAACATCGATAACACAACCCAAGTTAAACTCTAACATGTAAGCTTGTGTGACAGCATCTTCTCGCTGAGATGGAAACCAACGAATCATTGACAGCACTCACTAAGAAAATAACCGTTAGAAATGCTGTGTATTGGGTGTATTGGGTGCTGCAGGACAGATTCGTCCTGACACTGTTAGAAATGCTTTGCCAAAGCAGGCTTTCAAGATATTGCGAAGGCTAATGATGATGAGGACAAACAACCCCTGCAAGCACTTGCTACAATTTTGATAAGAGTACACCTTTACATCGATGCTGAGGCTGTTATTTCGATAAGCATTTCCGCATCAAAGAAGGGGGTTGTAAAAGCAGTGGATCTGGTAAAGAGTGACACAGCTGGCCAAGATGAGAGTAGCGACAGAAAACTGCACGAAAGACTCAAAGATCAATACCTATTTTGAAGCTGTGTGTGAACTTTAGGAATTAGCTGCATTAAAAACTGCCCTAATCTGATGGAGTTGATGCAGGAAGATACGGAGGAGACAAAAAACAGCTTTTATTAGTCTAACTAAGCAAACAAACACTTGCTAAATAGAGCCATGCTGGAATAGTCTAGAGCAGACGTTCCCAAACTGTGGTCTCAAGGGGTTGCCAAAATGTTTCTGTATAGGTGAGAAAATGGGGAGCATTTACAACTGTTTGTCTTCTCACACTGAATTCAGGTAAAACTCCGATAAGATTGTTTGAACTTAGACACAAAGTTTTCATTTTTCTTACCAACCATCCATTTCACAAAGCAAAGTGCATGCAATATCAAATGTGATTCCAGGCTTTGGCCTATTTGGCAGGCATTTACTCATAAATGAACCGTTTAAACCTCTCACTTCAGGGGTTAAATATTAATGTTTTTACCGTGCAAGACCGCATCGAGTCGTTTATAAAAACTATATTTTGGTAAACGTGTTTAAATAGCAATCAAACTAAGTGCTTTGATACCCTTCACGACTTCATGGTAGAAAATCAGCTTTCTTTTGATGAAAATATAAAGAACGTGGTTATAGAACACGTGAAGGGACTTGGAAAAACCTTCAGAGAACCATTTTCAGCCATAATAACAATTGGATTCACAATCCCCTGGAAGCGACAGCAGTTTTGAAACCCTCCACATTAGGCATGATGCCAAAGAGCAGCTCCTTGAAATTTCTACTGATTTTGAATTAGAGAAAAGCTATAAATCCTTGTCATTAATTGGCTTCTGGTTAAGTTTAAAGGAGGAGTTCTAATTGTTAGGTACCATTTTATTCTACGTGTTTGAGCGAGAAATCTTTTTCTTCATATGCCTATAAAAATAAATACAGGAACAGCCTCAATGTTGAAAGTGACTTGAGACTTTATTTATCTTCTCTGGTTCCTGACTTTAGAGCTCTGTGCTATCCAAAACAAGCACATCCTTCTGTCTAAATAATGTGAAGAAGAGGTTAGTAGCTGTTAAAACATGTTAACAAAATTTTAAACTTTAATTAGTGTGGAATTATGTGATTAAAGGAGAGTTCGAGGTATGACCGGACTGAAGTCATAACACTTTTTTTTCGTCACCAATTACAGCACTCCCCTTGGTAATCCCTACACCACCCCATACGACGTGTCCATTGTTGAAAGCAGTGATGGAAGTCCTCTTCTGTCAGCTGGTTGAGAACCTCCGTCGCTTTTGCTTTAACCGCTTCCACAACTTTCAAATCTTGTCCCCTTCAGCGCCGACTTGACCTTGGGAAATAAAAAAAGTCACAGGGGGGCAAGGTCGGGCGAGTACGGTGGATGTTCCAACACTACGAGGCAGTATTTTGCAAGGAACGCTTTCACAGACAAGGCAGAATGGGCTGGTGCATTTTCTTGAGGAAGGATCCAGGACTTGGTCTTCTCATACGCTCACGTAGGGCCGTCAGAACCTCGATGTAGAAAAGTTGATTGACCGTCTGACCCTCGGGTACCCTGTGAACGTAGACCATGCCACTAATGTTAAAAAAGACACTCATCATTACTTTGAATTTGGATTTGCTCATCCTGGCTGTTTTTTTGCCTTGGCGATCTTTGGCTCTTCCAATGCGTGGATTGCCTCTTTGTTTCGGGATCATAAGTAAAAAACCACAATTCATCACAAGTAATCACCTTGTCTAACAAATCTGGATCAGTGGCGATGTTGTTTAGGGTGTCAGTACAAATGTTCTGTCTTGATTCCTTTTGCTCGGGAGTGAGAAGTTTCGGCACCATTTTTGCGCAAACCTTCCGCATGTTAAATGATTCATGCAAAATGTGTCGAACACTTTCTTTGTCGATTCCTGTCATTTCGGCAAGCCCTCGGATGATCAGACGACGATCAGCGTGGATTAATTTATCAATTTTTTCAATGTTTTCGTCTGTTTTTGACGTTGAGGGCCGTCCTGGGCACCGATTGTCTTCGATCGTTTCACGCCCTTCTTTAAACCGTTTAAACCACTCAAAAACTTGTTTGCGGGATAAACATTCATTCCTGTAGACTTCTTTCAACATTGCATACGCTTCTGGGCAGTTTTCCATAGTTTAACAAGAAACTCGAGGCCAACCCGTTGCTCCGTCTGACCACTAGGCATCTTTCCGTCACGCCACTAGTGCGTAGACTAAATCAATCAACTGCTACAGTCAAACTGAGCGACCTGCTGGCTTGTCTAGCGAGCTCAGGGTGGGGGGATGACCATCAGACACAGTCATGTTCAAACCTGTTGGCTTGTCTAGCGAGCTCAGGACCATTAGACACAGTCATGTTCAAACATGTCACGGCACGCTCGCAGTTTGCAGCGTCAGTCCGGTTATTTAATAGCCACAGCTCGTATTTCAGTTATGTCAAAGCAGCAATTTCTATTTCAACTTTAAAAAACATGTTAAATGTGATAATAATAGTCATACTATGGTACTTTGCTTATTTAATTTAAGTTTTAATTTTTAAAACAAATGTATATTTATTTCAACTTTTACTTGAGTAGTAGTTTCATTACTAATTCATTATATTTGGTAAGGTATCCCAAAGTACCTACCGAGCTATATTTGATTAATTTAAAAGTATTAAACATTTTGATTACAATTAATAACTAAATTTCATAAAAATTAGGCATACAACGAAGTGTGTGGCTATGTATATTTACCAGAGGCTTCGTAAAACTCGGATGTTTGTGAAAGGGGTTGGTGAGCCAAGAAAGTTTGGGAACTGCTGGTCTAGAGCTTTTCTTGACAGGTACACATCACATATTCATAAAAAAAAACAATGAAAGGTTGTTAGCCATTAGAATATGAGCTCTAAGCAGTTAGGTCTACTCACTATAACGTTCCGAACAGTAGCTTCAACTATCTCACTCTGACTGTGACTGACGCCCTAGTGGTGGAAGCGTAAAGTGAGAACGTAAACAATAAAATAATATACCGGTACTTCACTTTATAGTATAATAAAGTAACAATAATATAATCACATTTAATTTATGTAAGGGCCAACTTCAATCGGCAAAACACAAGTAAAACTGTCTAATAAAACATTCATAAAAATAATAAATAAAAACTAAACATTTTGTTAAATCTAAAATATTTATTTTTAAAATAACCATCTTCAAGATGCACCCAATTTTAGGTTGTCTTAAACATTTAAAACACGTCGTGAATGTCCTCTGTACTTACATTTGTTTGTAGGTTCTGCAGAATTTGGGTTTGGCTGGCGGTGGAGTTAATGCAAACCAGCCAGATACGTCCAACTCCCCTCTCTCTGATCCAGCCATGTTGGACCAGGTGATCCAAGCTCTCGTTAGCTATCAGAAGCACCAACAGCCCCTATCTCGTAAACCCTCACTTTCCCGCAAGCCGTCGACCCGCCTGAACCGACTTCACCCGCTGTCTCGCTCGATGAGACAAGGCTCGACGAGGTCCACAGGCAAGAACTCCACTAGAACGTCGTGGTTGCTGCCTCAGCTCAACGAACAAGAGCAGGGCGACTCTCAGGGTGAGGCTTAGTAGGTACATCTTTTGTGTGAAAACTTTCTAAATGTTCATGTCCAACCAACTACCAACACTGTTTTTATAAATCTTTATTGAAAATACTATGGAAAGTAAAATAAAAGTACCTAATTTAAAAACTGATGTCATCTATAAATTTCACTCTTGACTTCTAGTCTTAATACCAATAAAATAAAAATATAGAAAATTTCACCAAACAAATATACTTCATACCATGCTGTTACTTACTTTCTGCATTGCCACACTTACAAAAGAACTTCATCTATCCCTGTCTTGAGCTAGTTCTATCCAGTCCACCTCACTACACCCTATCCCTATCTTGAGCAAGTTCTATCCAGTCCACCTCACTACACCCTGTCTCTGTCAGGTCCATTCCAATGTTACCTCGTTATTAGTTTGCACGAAGAGCACAAAGGAAAGGACGACCAGAATGACTAGGAAAATATTTAGAGACGTTTGCAATAAAAACAAACATGATCCTAACTTTAGAGAGAGTGCAAAGAGGTAATAATTACTTTTTCAAGAAAGTGGCCATTATAATCATTTCCACGCTGTGGGTTTTATTCTTTTAGAACTATTCATGAGGGGGTGTTAAAAGGGTAACTTGATATCCCGGGAAAGGGAAATAGAGTTATCAACAATCTCAAGAGGCGAGCTTTAGCGATTGACTTGGTTACGTTTCGGTATCGAGTGTTTCGACTAAGTTATTCTGGCCAAGGTGGAGTGCGAAAGCGATTTTTAGATATTTTACTTAAACAAAAATGGTGGTTGGGGGGTGGAGTAGATCTAACAGCTAGTAGAAGAACTTATGTAATCCTACTAAATGTTATGCAAATCGCCAGAAAATGAGCGATTTAATTTTATTGTTAGTTATATTTGTGCTTATCTTGACTAGTCCTAATATTTACACAACATATTAAGCTAAACATGATGTAATATTAAATTGGTTTCGAGCATATAGTAGTCTATTTGATTCATAACTAAACAGTTTTTAAGTACCTACTTATTGTCATGTATTTCTAGCTAGTAATTGCTGTCCATTTTAATTACAAAAACTTAAAGTCAATCAATTATGAAGCTATACTCGTTTAGAACCAACATAAGCGATGCAATTCTCGGCTTGTTGGTCGTGACTGTACTGTATAGTCTGGTGAAGGAAAGCTTCAGGTATCTCCTTCCATTACACACGTGCCAGGCAATGTGGCATTTTTACATCGTTCTTTAATTCGATTGATTATAATGAGATATGACAAACTGTGATTAGTTAAATTAAACAAATGTTCTAGTAAACGGGTTGGAAAGCATAAAAAAGTCCAAAACTGGTGGGTTTTTTCCTTAAATCATTTGATGTAAGCTAATATATGCTATAACTTTTGAAGGAATCTCGTTTGGATGGCTTTATCTCGTGCCAGAATTCTACCATAAAGTAGTGTTTAGGTAGGTTAAAAAAAACGTCCAGAAGGGAATTTCTACTTCCATTCTAAATGGCCTTTTATTTTACCAAAATCAGGGTATAGTAGATACCTTCCTTCCTACAATCCTATAACCTAAATTATCAACGTTTGAACGTAAGACTTCTACACAAAGTATGTCGTTCAAACAAAAGTAACTAAGGTTTAGATAACTTGTTTCAATATGATATTGTTTCTGAAACCAATATACAAGCTAATAGCTAACTTTAAACATATTGTAGTCTTAGAAGAATATAAACAACATAGATGATAGCTAAATATTTAAATATATTGAATATTTTATTTGTATTTGTACAGTATTGGCTGTAAAACTGAGTTGTACATAATTAATGTAAATGTTTCTTTAGCTAAGTGTGGTATAATACTTCACTATTTTCAGAGACATGTTTTTACACAAGATCATTGAAAGAAACCATTAAATTTGTTCCCTCACAATCAAGCAGACGGCAAAATTAAACGTCACGCTTTGGTCCTCTGAGGGGGGTGAGTTTATGGCCATTCAGTATAGTAGAGAAATCACTGGAGAAAACACACGGACATTAATGAACTATACAATTATAGCAGTGTGAATTATACATTTACTTTTATTTATTTAGACTTCACTCTCTTTCTTTCTTGCACAGTCTTTTGTTTGCTTGCAAGTTACGGGGATTGGTACTCACAAGAGAAAATATGTTTTATTAAAAGATTAAAAGACACCTACGTTATTTTTCTGAGTGGTTCACAAAGTATGAGATATATTTCATAGTTGTAAAGAAATCTTCTTGTGGTATTTGTAGTAATATTAGATTTGTTTTTAATTCCAGACTAAGTGTACCATATTAATAGAATTTTGCCACTCAACTGGTTTATTAGTTTTTTATAAACTAGTTTCTAAATGACCTCCTCTTCCTGTGCCGCCCATTACGAGCTAACCCCACCTGCAGGGAGAAAGAACCACCTGAATGTTGGTGAAGGGTTAAAGGCGTGCACGTTGCAGGTGTCCACCGCCAGAGTACAAGCGCTTGCGGGAGTAATGCTGGTCTTCCCACCATCTTGGAAAGCAGTGGACTGACCAAGAACCATCTGTCCTTGTCGGAGCGAGCACTCAACACTCCCATCATGCAACACTTCCTGCAGTCCATCAGTAGTCCACCATCGTCTAGAATCCCTCACCGTTGGAGTATTAGATCTAGGAGAGGTAGCTCCGAGAATATCAGCCTCACGCAGAATCCTGCCTAGTGTCGCTAATATTTTATATATCAACCACCTATTACATATTTTAAAATAAATTTATATTACACTCTTGTTATCTAATCTTATTATTGGTCTTTAAAAGCACATGACCATAAAGTTTACCAGCCTCATGTCATTAAAATTTAAAACATCGACACGTTGTAAAAATTGACAATAGTGAAAACAAGACAAGCTAATTATCTCTTGAAGTAGACAAAGTGTACATATAAAATATTATTACATCATTTGAAAATTTTTACAAATTTACACACAAAAAAAGGGAGGAACCGGTTTTTTATCAAATAATATAAAAGCAAGAAAACCAAATTGTAATGAATAAAACTTTAAATAAAACTCAACACCAGATAAACTATTGTCATTGTTAAACCCAATATTTCGGTGAATTTGATAGTGTTGGGAGCCATCAACATGTGTAACAGAGTGTACACTAACAACAAGAATGTGCTGAGCGAGACTTAACTTACATTCCTAGTCTTGAGACAATGGAGCCATGTACATTCCTAGTCTTGAGACAATGGAGTCATGTACATTCCTAGTCTTGAGACAATGGAGCCATGTACATTCCTAGTCTTAAGACAATGGAGCCATATATATTCCTAGTCTTGAGACAATCGAGCCATGTACATTCCTAGTCTTGAGACAATGGATCCATGTACATTCCTAGTCTTGAGACAATGGAGCCATGTACATTCCTAGTCTTGAGACAATGGAGCCATGTACATTCCTAGTCTTGAGACAATGGAGCCATGTACATTATAGTTGGGGACAAACTGACTGACTAGCAGCACGGTATTTCATCAGAGGATGTTGAGAATGTTTTGAGAATATAATAGAGTCATGTATCAAGTATCATCTTTTGTAAATAATTGTATGTGTTATATTCCATGTTATTAAAGTAGTTAGTTATAGAATAGTAAACATCTCTGGTATTATTTAAAGGGGGGGGGGCCTGTGCTCCCATCCTCTATGAACTGGTGACCGGTCAAATGGTGGCAGCGAGAAACCGACTCAGAAAAAATATAAATCAGTATTTTTATTTCATAAAATGTGTTGATTTTCAAAAATGAAAAACCATATAGTAAAACATGAACCGGGTTGTGCTCCCAACTATACTAAGAGGTTGTGTGGAGGAGCGAAACACATACCGGGGTAGAGGGGGGAACTATTACATCGCGGTTTTGGTACAAATACATTGCGTTTCCCCCACCTTTTTACACACAGCTAACCCTAATCTGATGGACAACCAATAGGAGTGAAGGAGCGTATGTATTCAATTACAACGCATTACAAATGTAAACTCACCCTTATTCCCCTAAGAATAAAGGCGGATACACAATAAATAAATAACAATAATAAAAAGGTAGTAAATGCAGAGGAGCCGACAGGACAATGGTAAGGCAAATATACAACACTCGGGCGTATGACATAGGAACCTTGAGAGAAACATTAGAATAGGTTCAGCAACGTTTTATTTATAAATAACAGATATAATAAATTTAAAAAATAGAATAATATAATATAAATTTATATATAATAATAAGAAGAAAAAATATTAAAGCAATAGCTAGGGGTTCTAACAATAACCTAATTTTTTGGATAATAAATTATCCGGGCTAACAATGGGCTTCATAATAAATCCTCTTGATATTAATTTTTATATTCTGATGGGTGTCAATATTTGCCCATAATAAATACTTTATGGTGAATCTTCGTACACAATAACACTAATAAACCAGCTAACGATTGCCAAGATAAAATACCTCTTGTCATACTGACTGCAAAAGTTAACATGTAATGACAATATAAAAGGGCTAATGACTGCATTAATTACCGCCTCAAGTCGGGCGCACTATAAATACTTATAGATAATGACAACAATGACTCATAACTGCAATAAATAACGTTTCACCTTAGACTGGCTATAAACTCTATACATAATAACAATAGCGAAAATTCTAATGACTGCCATAATTAACGTCTCAGGTCAGACGCATTATTAAATTTATACAAAATAATAACAGCAAAAACTAATAAAGCAATAATCAACGTCTTAAGTCAGACGCGTGCACTACAAATATTTTTAGAAAATACTATTTTAAGTTGATGAGACTTGAAACACAAATCTCTCTTACAGTTTTCTGATTCTTATAGGACGTCTCATATAATCCATTAAAACACAAGTCCTAAAGGGACTTTGCATTAGAGATAATCGTCTTAATAGATTATTTTATATTCATCCTAGTCTGATTTAAAAAATATTAATACTATTATTTTAATTACCACGTCGTAAAGGATCAGACAAATAACAAGTCATCATCGCAAATAATAACAATAACAATAACAATGTATACTGTACATAATTGTGAACACCTGAATGTGTCCAAGGATGGTATCCTGTCAAGAGAGGGAAAACACAGAAACAACGGAGAGAGGGAAAGGGTAACGGGACCGGGGTAGAAGCATCGAGAGGAACTGAGGAGGTTCCAGAACAAAATTATTTGATCACGCCACCTTCTCAAGCCGGTACGTCTTAGATTTTCCCGGCATGCCCTGAGAAGTTTTGTTGTTGAGGCGTCTCCAGTCCACACATAATGTTTATCGAGATATGTGGTCGTCGTGGGGAGAGTCGTCTAGGAAGGCACAACAGAATGGGGCCTAGGTGAGTTTTACCCAATATCATCACAGGCGTCGATATAATAATGTCCAGTTCTATTTGTTTGCTTTTATCTTGTAGGTGTATGCAATAAACGCTACACAAATACATTGCGTGTCTATTACATCGCGTTTTGCTAGGATTGTGTGCCTGACTCTCACCTCAGACTCTTCCTTTGAAGGTAAGGCTGGTTGAAAGGATAGCGTGCCTGACTCTCACCTCAGACTCTTCCTTTGAAGGTAAGGCTGGTTGAAAGGATAGCGTGCCTGACTCTCACCTCAGACTCTTCCTTTGAAGGTAAGGCTGGTTGAAAGGATAGCGTGCCTGACTCTCACCTCAGACTCTTCCTTTGAAGGTAAGGCTGGTTGAAAGGACAGTGTGCCTGACTCTCACCTCAGACTCTTCCTTTGAAGGTAAGGCTGGTTGAAAGGATAGCGTGCCTGACTCTCACCTCAAACTCTTCCTTTGAAGGTAAGGCTGGTTGAAAGGACAGCGTGCCTGACTCTCACTTTGAAGGTGGGGTGTACAAGAAGTCATTGACCCTGTTCATATTTGATGATAGTTTGATGGTTCGACAAGTTCAGAATCGTATCTACATGTAAGGGGTAATGAAATGATTGGTATAAAAAACACGATATTACAAAACATATATTTATTAAATATTAAATGTTTTACAGACATGTATTAAAGGTTTCACAGACATACATAATATTTATAATACACTTTTACAGGAATGGCGCATATATTCGTTCATATTTCTTTCTACAGTGTATATTAAATGCGTCAGTAAAATTGTTTTAGTTCACAATCCAGTATGTAATAGTCCAAACCGATGACTTGACGTGTATAGTAGGTAGCACTGATAAGATCGAGGCTTCTGATGTGCGTTTCAACCGTAGGCTGTTAGAGATCGATGACATCCACTTATTCAGTTAGCTTGTCGAACATATCCACGACGAGTGTGTCGATCAAATCGTTGCAATAGTGTGCGACGGGTGTCGACCACATATCCCGGCGGTCGACGGTGACGTCAATGAGGTCCTACACGCCATAAAGACGCGCCCAACTAGGTGCTAGATAGGGGACCCATTGGGGGCCGGCTTCGTGTTTCTCGCTGATGACAACCATACGGTCACCACACATGCGTCTCAGAGAGATTTCATGATTAGTCAGACTAATCTTCTGAGGAGGTTGCGTGTTGCTGAAAAACTTTGATATGACTGACTTGTAGCTGCCCAGTTCTTGACACTCTGTACGGTTAAACACCCCACAGTTTCCTCCGCATTTTTCTAGCTGGACATAGGGCGTAAAGTAGTTCTTGACACTCATGCCGACAATGACTCGTTTGGCGTCGACTTCTTCCAGCGGGAACAAAGTATTGAAAATACTGGTGACGGCGAATGGCTTCACCGATTTTGCTTTGCGGGCGTAAACCTCTTGACCTTCCATGATGTTTGTTCGCTTCGACATCTGTCATAGTTATGGCCGGCACACCACTGGGACGCCCCTTTTTTAGGTGCACACTGATTGGAATCAGCCTCTTGAGGGATGGCAGGACCCCACAGTCTTGAACAGTGTGTTGCAATATCTCACCACCTTAGCGTCGTTGTCTGTATGATTGGTGGGAGAGAATAGGGCTAGGAAAGCTTTCATCGGAATGTTCTGGGTGCGATAGTGAAGGTTCATGAGACAGTAATTGCCTAAAACTTCTGAGGCGATGCTTTGAAGATGAATCTTGTTATGATCGAGCGGGAAGTGTTTTTGTATATAATTGCCAGATGTGACTTTATACGGGGTGGAAAACCATAACTGTCAAAATATTCTCCCACGCCATTCATGTCGATAAAGATGGCAACCCTATGCGTCATAGACTTGGTGTGTGGATCAGTGTTGCTGACGAGGGCGGCAGGTCAAGCCATTGTTGCGGGTAGTTGATCAGCAGGGAAAACACCCGACCGTACAGAATGGAACCACGGGTTTGTTTTCCGCGCACGTCTTATGTGTGCGTGTCCATCTTCAATCATCAAATCTCAAAGTCATCAAATGATAGAGGCCAAACAGAAATTTCATACTATGTGCCATGCACATGGTGCGGCCCAATTTAATTGTTTTTAAAGACAAACAACCTCTGCCGTAGATATCTGTGACGGGTGTAGACGTGTATTTGACTAGAAAGTTTTCTTTTCTGCCCCCTTGACGTAGATGGTTTCTGCACGCGTTGAGGCACGGTAGATGAGGGATTTGAGCAGGCTGTAATCCACATCACCGCTATGCCAGGGAATACCGCGCAGTTTACTGAAGATATATTCAGCTTGCTTTTTAGAGGTAGCTGAAATTCCTCGATAGCATATGGGGGTTTTAACACCCAATGTTAAAGGTATGTACCGCATACATATAAAACACTCTTTTTCTTGACGATAAACTGTTTTCTGTCGTTGATGAAGCTCTGGAAATCCACAATGACGTCCATGATTTTAATGACGAGTGTAAGGAGCGGGAAGCCGTTTATATCAACTCCCATAATCGGTCACGACGTTTCTGTCCTTGTCGATGGTGATGATGCTGGCAAACTCCCCGTACACGATACAGTTGACGGTTTCGGTGAGAGCTCTGGTGAAGCTCACTTCATTGCTCGAAGAGCCATGCCTCGTCAAATTCCAATGCGATGTCATGTGGGCCGACAGGTTAGGTGTGAGATCGAAAGCCATGAGATGATATCCCTTAGGGAAGGCTTCCCGTGTGATTTCACCACCTTCGTTCATATAATGGTTAACCGTTCTAGAAAACATTGTGTGGTAGTACATGACATAGATTCCGTTTGAAAAATCGGCCTTTAGTGATTTTGAAGGCACTTGTTCCCCGTCAAAATACAGCGACAAATAGTTCATGCCGTAGGTTTGGAAGTTGAACGGGTTCATCGTGGCGTCTCCGTTGAATGCCGCGTTTGATACAAATCCCACGATGTATCGTTTGGGTAACTGTCCAGTGACTTCCCTTGCACGTCCGTAGGGATAGTGAGTGTTTTTACTTCCACACGGGTGATGGGATACTTTGACACGTCGCACTAGAAGGCCTGCTTAAACGATGTGAACCTTAAAGTGAGGGAGTTCAGGTATAGCCATAAGACTAAACCCGTCTCTGGAACGGACCAACCTGACTCTGAGTTCGGTACCGTTAAAAAGGTATTTCTCTTGGTTACACACGTCACCGTGTAGATACCCCAAATGATCCACCATCTTACTTTTTGCGGTGAGAATGCGGCGGGCCTCAAATCTCTTGTTGCCTGCGTGAGCCTCCTCAAGGGTTCCGGGGGTGTCTGCGAACCACAAAAATCAAGTAAAATGTGTTCTTTTGACGTCACTGTTGTAATTGTGCTGCGTCTCAATGTATGGTCTATAAGCATACGTGTTGCTGGGCGGTGAGAATAGTTTTAAGTTTAAAAACACATCCACCTGTGTGAATAGCGAATGCAACTAGTTGTTGACGGGAGCGATTTGATCCACCTCTGTAAAAACGTCACCTTTGGGTTTCATGATGGCACACCTGAGATAGATCATAGTCTGTGAAAGATCGATATAGAACTCGCCTTGTCCAGTAACGGTAAATTCGATTGGCGAATCATCGGTGAGGGAAGAGACAGGTTTGTACTGGAGCCATTAACCACTTTCAAGACTGGTTTGAGTGGGTGGCACGGAAAAGAGATCTAGTTCACTTCTGGCACACTCGCAGGACTGGGGGTGTAGAAACGACATTTCAACTAAAAATATCCAACGCTTCTCTCTTGACCTTTTTACATCGTGTAACGACAGAATACTGACATTGGTGCTTTTTACCACGCCCTTTATAGCCTGAGACGGCCAACAGTGTGTCAATATTCTGCTCCGCTTTGCGTCGCAGGTTTGTTCCATCCTTGCCAACACGCTGTCATAGAGCCTCTTTGAAAGGACGACGCTGATTAGCGACGTCGGAGAGCACGTCGATACCCGTATGAAGCGCCTGTGTTCCAATGGCTTTGGCGCTGCTTCTCAGCAACGGTACGACGCTCTTGAAAAATCCGATGAAAAAACTACCTATCCCGTGCCCACTTTTATAGGTAACATCGTGATAGAGTGAAGATATTCCTGTTCCAGCATGGCTGACGTAGTATCTTTGGTAGGGTCAGTTCATGTTGAGAAGCACCGAAAATGAATTTTCACGCACACTTTTCCAAACTATAATAGTACAGGTTCACCAGTGTCTGTTCTTATATTGATTTCCAGGCTTTTAATTTCCCTTCTAAGTACGGGCACGTAGGACAACGGATCGTAGCTAACTATCTTATGTATGACGTAGAGATAGATTATGTTGTTGATACCAACGATACTTAAAAACGGTGCCACAATGTCATCCACTGGCTGAGGATCGACGATATCCGTGTAGATGTACATTTGCGAGGAGAGGAGTAGTAGAATGCTGGCAGCGTACGGCGACTTTTGAACTTTGATCAGATTAGTCTTAGTATCGAAACTGAGCTGTATAATTAGATGACTTAATAGAGTCAGCAGCTGTATATTTGGTAAAGAAGAAACAACGTCCATTTTTTTGTTGGGGTTTGTGTACTGGAATATAACTTCGGAATCCCCTTTAAACGCCTCTACTTCATTTATGGTTTTGATCAATTCATGGATAGTGCTGTAGTTTCCAAGAGGGATGTGATCCTTGAATATTTGTTATACGCCCGTAGCGTCCACCCAGTTTTATTATACAATATTTTGGCCCTCGGGTACGGCGGTGAAAGAACACAGACATTGGAATTCATCGAGAGTGACTTCCCACTGACCTTCAAGTGTAAGATGGTAGGGTAGTTGCGTGGTGACTTTCGCGAGGGTATTTTTCGGGAAATATTCCATAGAGCTGTCGCTTGGCAAAGTGGTGTAAAACTGGCCCTTCATGTTAGGGCACTGACGTAACTGGTAGGAATCTAAAAATTAAACTTGGTGGAGTAACCTTTCCACCACAAGTACACTTTATTTCTGGTGCCTTTATTTTTGACAGGTGTATTTGATCAACTTTAAAAGTTTCGAGAAGACGTACGTGTTGAAATTCGGGTTCGGAAAACATTCCCTCCACCTCCTCGCCGTCAAGATCGATCAGCCTGTAGACGACTGGTTGTCGCAACACGACACTGCTGACTTTGAATATTTCTTTGCTCCAATTACTTTCGTAGCATTTTGGATTAAATAATACGCACCGTGTCACCGACTTTCATTTTTGGCTTACTATTCGAGTTTGGACGCCGTTTGCCGTACAGATTATCTTTGAATGAAGCACATTGGTTTCTGAAACATCAGTAGGCGCCATCTTTATACTGGAATGTTTTGCTCCGTTGGAAGCATTGACGAGATCTTGGAGGACGTCCAAATACCGATACGTGTTATTTTTGGTAAAGTAGCTCAACATGCGTTCTTTCAGAGTTATATTGAATCGTCCCACGATGCTTGCCTTCACGTCCGGATTATGAGTGGTGTAGTAATGCACGCCTTCTTGTTTGAGAAATTTCCGGACAAGCCGAACCGTGAACTCTGTCCCCTTGTCCGTCTGCAAACTTTGAGGTTTACGGCCACTTTGTTCAAAAATATCCCGAAAGGCGTCTCTCACGACGCTCCCCGTCTTGGACGGAAGCGTCCTCGCCCATGCCATCTTGATAAACACGTCGATAACGGTTAGCAAGTACACTGCACTGTCATTATATTTGGTGAGACTTCGCATATCGTTGAGATCGGCTTGCCAGAGATCGTAAATGTTTGATACCACGTACTTGTTGCGTGGAAACTTTATTGTCACCGGTTTGTGTAGGTTATAAGCATCCTGCGCACGAAGCCATTCTCGTACTTTGTCCGTATCTTTCTTGGACGTTTTTATGAGCGACACCACCCCTGCAAACCACGCAGGAGGAGAAGGGTCGTAGTAGATGTCAGCTAAACGGGCCATTAAGCTCGGAACGGTAGCCATCTGTTTTCGTCCACTCTTTTCAGTTCCTTTTCTTAGGGTGTTGCGATGGCGTAAGTGGTTGGGGTACGGGCGTCGGATCTCTAATTGGTGCCAATCGTTTCGGATTTACAATACATTCTTCAGGAACGTTTTTTTTAAGTACAGCGAGAAACTCTTGCCACCCGGATGGCTCGCTATGTCTTCTTGCTCTGACCAGATTGTTGACTAAATCCACGATATTGGATCCATGGAGAGGCGTATCGTGAATACTCACTTCTCCGTTTGAGTCCCAAAAGATACCGCATCGGGAAATAATATGTTCTTGTAAAAGTTCAGATTTTTACGTGCCTGTACTGGTACAGTATTGAGTACAGCAGGTATGGGAAGAACAGACACTTCAGGGGTGATCATGGTGGTATTTTCAGTTGATGGAAGTTGTTGACTAAAGCGCAGATAGCGTTGTAGCACTTGTTGGTATAAAATCCATTTAGACTTGTCAAGTTTTAAAGAGAGGATTTTTTCCATTTCCTTGTCCAACCCTGAGACCACTATATTTGTGGTCGATACCACTTGTTGGTGGTGTTGCTCGTAACGGTGTAACGTTTCCGGGGACACCAATATTAACTTTTTCGTGTGTTCCATTATTTACTTGTTGAATAAGGAACCGAGGATCCCGCTGATTAATGGAGCTAAAAGTAAGGGCAAGAACGCTCCTCCCTTCTGTACGAGTAGCCGTCTCTTCTTCTTCCAGCACTCTCCTCGTTTGACCAGCTTGCGCAACACCTGCTTGTGAGCACGTAACTTTGTCTTCTGAACATTTTTCAATGGCACCCACCCTTTTAAAGTGTTGTAGGCACACTCGCTAACAGAGTCGATCAATTTCTTGTCTGCCGTTTTCAGCAAGGTGACACGTTGCTGCAAGTTCGTGCGATACATCGCACGTAGCAGAGGGGCTTGCTTTAGCACTTTGGGACTCATGGTTATGAAATGATCTGTAATCGGGAAGTGTCGGTGTTTTTATAGATCTTGCGTGGTAGGTACACGGAGCACCCGACATTTGTGCGGGTTCTATATCTGAACTTTTCGTTTGTACCTTGTTTGAAATCTAACAGTATATAATTGTGAGAGGTGACCTGGTGTTGTAGGGTTATGTGGTTGGACTTCTGTGCTGGGGTCTGTGGTTAAATCCCCGGTCCAAGCAGAGATTTAGCTGATTACCAAACCCTTCATTCACCTCTGACAAGACGTGTATTACTCACAACTTGTGAATGTGGGGAATGCCAGGCCTCCACCGTGGTTTGGATTCCACGTTAAACTGTAGGTCCACTATTTCATTTCACAATCACCCTACCATTACACATTAGCGTAAGTGCGTATAACCCGAACGGGTAGTAAGACGCGGTGCTAATAATAATAATAATAATAATAATAATAATATAACTGTTAGGAAAACATGTAGCATCAGCGTCAGCCTCTTGTAAAACACGAGGGTTTTCAGGACAGAATTGACGTGCAAAGTGTTGAATCTAAGCTTTATCCCTGGAATTTTTAAAAAGCACGATATAGTGTGCGTTTAAGGAAATGTCTCTTTGGCCCCTGCCCTGGTGGAATATATTTTGTGTTAGGTACATGACGCTAATATTTTGATGGTGGCATCCTTTGGTGAAAAGATCGACGATTACTTCCAGGATAATCAGCTGTGGAGAGTCATTACAGATGTCATCTATTTCCGTAAAACCCTTACAGAATATGACGTGGGGACTTGACCCGTCTTATTCGAATCCCGCTCGCCATAACGCATAATAGCATGTGATTTTATCAAATTTAACGTCACACATTGTGTACAAGTGATGGATAGAGTCGGCTACAAAATGTGACTTTCCACAGCCGGAAGGGCCGCTGATGATGACCAAATATGGGTGTCCCAACTTGTCCAGAATGTTTGAGACTGAGCTTATAATCTAAATGAACTTGTATTTATAGGTTAGGAGGGAGGGGATGTAGGCTTAAAACACAAACATAACAGTTTTTATAATATTTATTCACACAAAAATAGCTCACACCATGAAAAGTATACTTGAAATATTTATTTATACAAATATATCTCACACCGTAAAAAGTATACTTGGAATATTTATTCACACAAGTCAAAGTTTTATATTATAGCTCACACCATGAAAATTATAATTGGAATATTGATTTATTTGCACAAATCAAAGTTTAAAAAATATGGCTCACACCATGAAAAGTATACTTGTAATATTTATTTTCACAAATAAAAAGTTTTACAGATATAGCTGGCACCACAAAAACGTATACTTGGCATATTTATTTACACAAATAAAAGTTTAAAAAATATATTTCAAACCATCAAATGTATACTTGGCGTATTTTTTACACACAAATAAAAGTTTTAGAAATTTGTCTCGCTCCATGAAAAGTGTACTTGGAATATTTATTTACAAAACATGATAATTATAGGATATATCTTACAACTTGAAGTAAATTATACACTTTTAGGTGTAGAGGAAATAACAATCAATTTCTTGAGCTCGTAGTGGGAATAGTGGCTTCAGTATTAATTTAAAAATTCCAGTTTAAAGAGTATTTGAATATGTGTACAAAACAAGATAGTTTCAATTTAAAATATGTACAAGGAAAAAATTGGTTAGAGTTAAAATATATACAAACAACTAATTCTATTTGACTAGAAAAATCAGGTAGGTGAAGGATTGTACTGACGGTAAAAATTATAAAAACTATCCCAGGTGCATAAAATAAATCAATAAAAAATATGCGTGTTTTCATACAGAAAACATTATGAACAAAATCTCACATCTTTGAATATACAGTTGCAGAACCTTTTCTTCCTACCATTAGAGTAATATTAGTGCAGTGAATTTCTTGGTTCACTTACCCATTAATTCTGAGTTAGCTAAATTTTGGTATTTGTTTCATTTAATAGTTATAAATAATGTATTAAAAGTACCCGTCAATTTATTTTACGGAAAAACTCTACAACCAATAATTAGTTTCAAAAATAAGTTTTAAATCAATATCACCATATCTATTGGTTCTATGACTAATAGGTCTCTATCCAAATATGTGGATTAGAAAAATTCATATTAAATAATTTTGATAAGTTTTTTTTACTTATATGCAACTATTTCCACGTATTACGGCTTATAAAACATATACACCTATACTATTACTTTAATAAGGCTACTCTTTTCCACACCACCATCGAGGTAGAGTACAAATCACTTCCCTCCGCCCCCCTACAAGCCTAATCCACGCTTTCATCACATTCTATAAATTATGCTTCTTTTTCCTTCTCGTTTTCTTCTTGCTTTGTTGTTCTTCTTCCTCCTGTACATATGTTTACACTGGTTTAAAAGATGGGACTACAAATCTTCTTTTAACATTTTCATGGAATTTCATCGTCATGATTTAATTCCTCTACGCTGATTTCTTTTTCCGGTTCATTTAAATAGTTTTCTTCTGGTGTAGGTGTTACTGAACTCCTCTAGCTCTCGATGGAAGTAAGGCTAGCTCTACATTTTGTTAATTCTTGTAGACTTAGCAAAGTACATGTGTCGATGTGTATCAATGGAAACTTCCTTAACTGGAGAACCATGTAGCCATAAGAGAAACCGTAGTTGATTATTAGAAAATATTAATGGCTTAGAACAATTTTCTTACTAAAATACTTCTACCGAGATTTTAAATGCTTACGCTTTTCTAATACATTCCAAGATTTTCTTTTCCCCTTGTTAAAAATGGCAGATGCTATTTCACATCCAGTGATTGTGTGTAAGAATCAAATATGATCTTTAATCCTTTCATATTGGCCGAAACATCCTGAAGAATATATTTTCCTCTCAACCTTCCCTTTACCTCTTTTCAGACTGTTCAAGCGCTGTTTCAGTAATCAAAACTTCAGCATCGTCTTGATCTTGTTTAACAATTAAATTAATATCTTCCAACGTTGCTGACAACACCGAAATTAATCATATGTTGTTGTGTGTGTTGGAAATAATATTTCTTGATTCATTGTAACATCCATAGTTTCATCGAAGAGACCCTCGGTTGATACACAGAGCTTGGAGTATCGATGTAGTTGTTTCATATCCTTTATAATCTTGCTTTTTTCATTATATCCACCCAATAAAACAATTTAACAAAAACGTAACAGCACAAAAATATAATATATATCAACATTATGATCTAAAGTATCATTTTGATGATACACAACGCGATGCAAACGAAATCTTCTATTGATGACATACGTAATATTTGAAGTACAAGGTTCAACTACTCTGGGTTCAAAGCTATCAAACTAAGATGACTTTTAGGTTTTACGCATTCTTATTTGATAAAAGAGGGCCAAACAATATCGAACCAATTCATATTATAATTATTCACGGAGCTCTTCATTATAGTTTTAGTTATAAAAAGTAATAGAAATCATATTTCTGAATCAACTGTCTTTAACTCACTGACAACTTTTATGACTTTAACTAATAACCAAAGAGCATAAAACTAAATATCCTTGGCCCTGTCGAGTTCAAGTCTAATACCTATATTTTGGGATGGTGGGGGGAGGGTGAAAGTCTGGACATGGCTTCACAACCGACCAAAGGGTCCTTGCGCGCCAACAAGGACAGATGGATCACAGAAACAGTAGAAGGTGCTAACTACCGGACAGGTCTTGAGGAAAAACCAAACGTTTGGAGATATCAGTTTTCTCAAGAACGAGTGAAATTGTTATCGTAATATTTTCAACACCTATTCTAAAATAATGTATCGATGTTTATTAAGTGTTATATTTTCTTATTTTTTGTTATGAAGCCAGCAGTTTTTTATTGAGTAGTGTCAACATTATTGATATTAGATCATTGTTAAAATTAATACTGTACAATTTTGGGAAGAAATATTTTAATAACTATAAAAATCAACTTGATTTTATTAATCACGTATATTTTTACCATTTCTCAACAACAACAAAAAGATTTACAGATATAATATTTTAAATGGTCGTGGCTGGGCATTTCACTACACATAAGACCAGTCCCCCTGTTTACATCCAGGGCAACACTAGCACAAGCTTATCCCTTACAAAATGGTCATTAGTAGGTCTATTATAACATTAACATTTGGAAAACAATCGAATAACCGGGATAATGGCTATGGTATGATTAGAGCAAGGGGTGAAGCGTTTTCTTTACTTCACTGGTCAACAACCACACAAGAGTTTGAATCAATGAAAGTCCATTATTTAGTAATGTCATCTCTTTCCTATACAATTATTAATATACATGTATCTATGAATGTTGTATAACTGCATTTTACAGTTCTTTGTTTTAGGCTCTTAATTATTATTTCAGCGTGAATTGTACAATCCACCCTATCCCTCCCACTGTACTGATCGCCTCTTTTGAAAGGTAACCAGTAACACTTATTGAGTTTAGTGAAAAGTTTATATATATATATATATTTCCTCCTTACTCAACTTAGCTAAGACTGAAAGAAAGCATAAGTAGATAATTAATCAAAAACAAAAGGAGGTTAAGAGGGTCACATAAAACACGTGGTTTCCCACAAGGATCTCTAAATCATAACCCAGTTACAAAAAGGACTTTAGTATTTATTAGGAGACAAAAAATTAAAACATTATATAAGGTTAATTTAAGACCAAGGAGAACAGATCTACATTTACTACATTACCAATTTGTTAAAAAGATTTATAAAAGATGTCTCCAGTAGAAGAACAGAGAACCAAAAAATAATGTTAATAAAGACAAAGAAAATAGTCTTCAACCATCATACCTAATACCCTGTTTAATTACATTTTAAATCGCGTGGTCTATATGATGCCAACTGATACAAAACCATAACATAAAAAAACAGGTCTCATGGTTGACAAATTTTGCGTTACATTACAATATAAAAAAACTACATAATAATAAAAACCTAAAAGGTCATAATTAGACAAAATAACTACACAGAAACTTTACCTCATAAGTCCAAAACAAGAAATAAACAAAAAGGAAAAAGACTACATGTTAAATTTGAAACAATTCTTCAAACAATTTTAAAAGAAAGAAGAAAACAAAATGTTATGTCTCACGTTAATTGAATCCAAAGAGAGAATGAACGAGTGAACAGCGTAATCTCCCTGAACAGGAAATCGTGATTTTTGGTGAGGCCAACTAGCGACAAGTTCACAAGATAAAAAAAGGACCAATGGCATTAAAGTTGAAGACTTGACATTTTTAAAATACAAGATATAAAAAACATTAAGGTAAAATTACATACGTAAAAAAGGTACAAAGAGATTTAATTACTTAGCAAAGATTGAATTAATTATTTATAAAAGATTATTAAAAACTTTAGTTCCACTACTTCCCATCCAGATCGCCACCTAATCCGGAACTACTCCTTAATTTAAATTTTGTCCGACAGACTTCACTACTCGCCACTATCCGGAGCTTCAAGGTCGATATAAATTAGGTCCGTTTATAATAAACAGTATACCACCAAGTTCTGATGAACGTTTGATCCATGTACTACTTCATTTTACTCTTTTTATGTATTTTTTATTTTACGTATTGCTGCCTGTGAGTCCAATCTCATAGTTCATCCGGTAGCTTGCCTGCCTATTGAACTAAGGGTTCCGGGGATGTTTTCTTGCATGGTCGATAAAAAAGTCATTGGTAAAATTTAGATTTCCTCTCTCATGGTGATGAATTTAATCAATTTATGGCTTTAAGTTAGTTTATAAGTCGTGTGCTGATATAATAATTCGGTCCAGATTGCAATATAAATAGAAACCTCAAATAAACCAAAATGCTACCTGTGTGTACTTTTAATTTCACTCAACCAATTGAATAGAGTGTGTCGCTCTTACTCAGTCAGGAGTGTGCTCATAACACTCTTGGGGATAGTAATAGTCACATTTTGGTGTGTTTTGTGCACAGTTTTGGTGTACATTTATGAAGTCCGAATTTGTAATAGGCTGTAAAGGTGGATATTCAAAAAAAAAAACAAGTAATTTGGGAGGCGCGAAATTACCCAAGATAGTATGAGAGTACGAAAAAATTATAAATGTTTGAGAACTATTATTATAAACTAGAGGTATTCATGTTTAAATATTTCCAGGCGAAGCACATTTGACCTTCTTGGCCGACGGCATTTTGGAGTCTTTGACTCCCGAATCCTCCTTACATAATTTAAATTACAGCCTAGCTCTTGATTTCCTCTGGATACGCCACTGAATTTTTTAGATATATAAATTATTGGTTTTTGCTCACAGGAAGGATTGTCTCAGTGCTAGGAAACTCAACTGATGTGCTCAGCTCTCAAGCGTTGTTTACTGATGCGCTAGTTTCGTGTTGAACTAGACCTCCGAGGACGGATAGATTAAGGTCTGAATCTCGGTTGGGTGGACTGGGGGTTAATTTTCTCAAATGGTTTTTCATTTTTACATTCCTTCCACATATATTTGATTTACATGGACAGAGTGTTTAGTGTTTTAAACAATGCATACAAACCAAAATAAGTTATTGGAACAAAAAATTGGAAACGTGCTATATCTTATGCTCCATATTAAAAAATATGCTACCATCTTGTTTTTCAATAATTTTGATTGAAAATAATGCTGTGCAAATATATGAGGTAGTAAAGTGTTTTACATATGTTATTAAATAAGCTGAATTCATTAAAAAGGTCAGCAATTGTATAAATTTCACAATGCAATATTTTAAGTTAAAACGAGTAATAACTCTCCATTTCACAGCAAAAATAGCCATAATAATATTTTTGAAAAGGTCAGAAGTTATAAGTTATAGGAGCAAATAATGAAGTTTTGGTTAACAAATATTTTGTTGTGATTTGGTGGGAAAATAAATACACGTTGCCCAGGACAGACTTTCTCGCTTTTTTACCTAAAAATGGAAACATTTACTAAAAGCTCGTTGGATAATAGAAACGAAATAATATACATTGTTTCAGAAACATAATAGTTAAAAACCATCACATTGTGACAAAGAACAAATCTCTTCATTCCCCAGACCTGTGTTTAAAACTATATATTCTACTATCCATTTGGAAACTATTGGTTTACAAAATATGTTACATTTAAAATTGATTTATTTTAATAGTCTTACAAATATTCAATGATAAATAATTTCTTAACTTTAATAGTTTTGTGGGGTGACCTGGTGGTCTAGGGGTAAGGTGTCAGACTTCCATGCTGGCGACCGGGGTTCGATCCCCGGTCCCGGCAAAGATTTATCAGATAACCAATTCCTTCCTTCACCTCTGACAAGACATCTTGTTAATGTGAGGAATGCCAGGCCTCCACCATGGTTCGGATTCCACGTTAAACTGTATGTCCTCCATTTCATCTCACAGTCACCCTACCATTACACATTAGCGTAAGTGCGTACAACCCGAACGGGTAGTAAGACGCGGTGCTAATAATAATAATAATAAAAAATAGTTGTGTGGATATTATCAACATTGTTGCTATCCGTTTATGTTAACAACCCTCCAAGTCATTTTATCTGGAAAATTTGTCGCAACATTTTGTTTGTAATATTAAAAAGTGTCTGGATACAAATTTTATTCAAAATCTTTATATTTGATTCCCAAAATATCTCTTTTAAACCCCCATTAACTTTAGGGTTGGATTGATAATTCCAAACACTCCTATGATAACCTGTTAACTACCCTGATACCAGGTTTCAACACTCGGCCAAATGGTCTCGGCTCTGGGCCAAGTTACAAATAACCCAAACAGAATCGAAATATCGTCTTTTTTTTCCAAAGCATATAAGACGAAAATACTCATTGTAATCTCGAGGTCGAAAATGTAACATTACATTGTTATCTCTTTATGTTTTTGAAAATAATTTTAAAATCATACAGATATAGTATTTTTTGAAATATTCGTGACTCTGAAGATAGAAAATAATAACCGCCCCTCCCCTGTGTGACCTATGAGTGAAGCGTGTACAACACCAATTAATGATACTGGTCAAATCTAATAGCAAAAACAAATACTAATTTTACGTTGATTAGAACTTTAGTTAATCTAGATCACTGCATATTTGTTGTTCCCCAATAATATATTTTGTTCTAAATTAATTATATTAACGGGTGACCTGGCGGTCTAGGGGTAAGGTGTCAGACTTCTATGCTGGCGGCCGGGGTTCAATCCTCAGTCCCGGCACAGATTTATCTGATTACCAAACCCTTCCTTCACCTCTGACAAGACATCTTGTGAATGTGGGGAATGCCAGGCCTCCACCGTGGTTCGGATTCCATGTTAAACTGTAGGTCCTCCATTTCATCTCACAATCACCCTACCATTACACATTAGCGTAAGTGCGTACAACCCGAACGGGTAGTAAGACGCGGTGCTAATAATAATAATAGTAATAATAATTATTATATTAACCAATGCATACAAATAAACCGTGAAGGTCCTTGAATAACCCATTCTACGGTCTATATCCTATCATCTTTTTCTGATTTTGAATTTTCCAGAGCTTAAAAAAATAAAACATTTCGAGTCCGAAGAATAATTTATTTTGACTTTGTGTTAAAATGGCTAATCTTATATTTACAAGTTTTTGGTATTTTCTAAGAAGAAGGGAGCTAATATTGTAAATGTTTTGTAGAATGTTCTACTGGCTGGCGAAGGGACACAACATGAAGTTTTAAATAATGATCCATATAATATGAAAATATTATGCTACACACAAACACAGTTTCATTTAAATTATTTACCATACATATCAAAAATAAATAATTTATATAGATAAATTAAGACAACAATAATACGTATCTGGGAAACCACTATTATAATATATTGAAATACCTCATGTTTCCTGGCAACAAATACTAATCATGGCTCGATTTAAAAAAAACGAAAGAATCTGATTAATGAAGCTAAAATTTATAAGGAATATAAACGATGATATTACACGAGATAGTGTGATATAATATTATCCACGACATTACGGGAGCCTCACACACGAGGCTGAAAGGATAGAAGATACTAAGGGATATAAACAGCCAAGATACTCTGCCATCTATTCAAGGTATTCCAAGTTAAATACATGTATTTTCTGTACAAGTCTCACACATGGCTATCTATATATTATATTGACACTTTATAATGAAGTCGAGTAATGTTAAGTGAAACAGTACTTCCCTGGAAGTATCAATTGCTAATACTTGCTCATCAATACAACTACTAGAGTGTTTGTTTCAGATGTATAATGAGAGAGTTATGTGTGTTCTACCCACCATTATTAGTACTTACTTGTAACCAACTAAATAATTGATAGGTACCCCTTTATTTTAAGTTACCTGTTAGAGCTTTATCTTGCCAAACCAAAGTACACGGGTTTTAATCCCTGTCAGGCTATATGGTTTTTATTAAAACGAGATGTATTCTAAGATAAGTGATGAAGTTGTGTGATGCTGGGTAGAAAATGGCCGCGGAAGAGTTGGCAGTTCAGGCGGAGCAAATCAGGAGGAAAAAATACAAACGGATTCATACTTTATAATAAAGTTCGAGCACTTTTTGGAATCCGGTCTCGATCCAAATGTAAGTTAATCAACCCTCACTTTATAAATTAGGAACATTCTACCAAACAATCAAATAAGAACAAGAAAACGACATTTACCGAAATTCCCAGTTACAACAATTTAATTTCCAAAAACAAATTGTAGTGTGTTGGATCGACTGTTTGAGAGATTTACTCTCGTTCTAAAATATTAACAATTTAAGCAACAATTCTAAATTCAAAACTATCTCCTTAGAAGTAAACATAAAAATTACAGTTTAATATCTAGACGAAGTAGAAATATCTTTAACTTTCGACCAATTTTCGAAGACCCGTCTTAAATTAAGTAAAAATATCATAACCCTTGATATTTTAGCAGTGATAGTAAACCTCTATGCGGTGTTTTAGACTTTCCCAAAATTCTAAGTTATGAGAAATTAATACTGAAATAAAAATATTTAGAATGGTGGATTGGAAAGATGGATGATTTCCCCTGAACGGCAAACATCATCTTGTACAGGAAGATTCTACAGGAGAACTGAGAGATGGTTTCAGAAATTAAATATTTTCAAAGGAATCTACAATTGGATAATCTTATTCGAAATAATAGTTTATTTAATAATTCATCTTAAAAATTGCAAATTCGAGATTCCAAATTAAAATTTTCATAATTTGCAAGTGAAAATAATACGTTCCTAAACTATGTTAGTGTTTGATTAAATTTTGGAGAAAACGCAAATTTTTGTACCAGCACCTTCCTGTAAATAACTGTTCTCATATTAAAAAAAAAACTTTTACCACCGCGTCTTACTACCCGTAGAGTTTATACACTGATATCTCTATCAATTTGTTTGTGTGCTTGTTAAAACAGTATTTTAGTAGCATTGTAGGAGTCTATAATGTAGACAGGGCTGCTGAATTATGCAAGATAAGAAGTATATAGCCGTAATGACGTCAGCTGCGAGAGGAGCGATAATAGCAATCAGTCAGTGATATGTTCCAGTGGATACCTCGTTCCTCCAATGATAATCTTCCCCAGAACCAACACGTCCGTAAAACTGAAGAGATGATGTCCTCCAGGTTCGATTGGATCCATCTGGATGAGTACTAATCAACATATTTTCCCTAAGTAGTTAGCTCATTTTGTTGATATCCTCGATCGATAACATACGTAATATTTGCAGTATCAAGTTTAACTACTCTTGGTTCAAAGCTATCAAACAAAGATGACTTTTTAGATTTGCGCATTCCAATTTCATCAAAGAGCGCCAAAGATTTGGATCTAATTAATACAGTTCATACAGTACATATGGAGTCCATCATATTATTTAGTGATGCATTTTAAATAATATTCACCATAGTTTTGTTATTCTCCATGAACAATACCACTAAAGTTTTAATAATAATATTCAATCCTCTATACGCTGCTACATTGATTTACTTTGATTATTTTAATTGTTTTGTTGGCATGACTACAGTGTTTTTAGAAATAAATAAACTAACGGACGCTCTGATTTGATGCGAGATTAAAGTTAAATTCTGTAATATTTTTCTTCGTAATTTCTACTGGGGTCAAGTATGGATTGAGGTTTGTACTGCTTATCATCAGAGTGAATATACATTTTGTCTACAAACTACCACTACAACTACAACTACCAGAAGTGAGACATATCCATCTTTAAATATTTAGATGTGGTGCCTTCAGATTTAATGAGTCTTTTTATCAAGAAAACAAAGAAGTGAAATATACCTGTAATAAATTTCTATTTACTATCACCTGATTCAGGACTACAATTACACCTTCATTCTTTGTTTTATTAAGACATTATGTTCGGTAGTTGTTAACTAAGCAAGAGGAGGGACACATCTAACCTAATTAACCATTAGTTATTAGTATTGATAGGGATCTTAAAGAAGGAGGCATTAGGGTAGTGATATTTACATTACTCTGCAGCTGTATGATGATGTGGAAATTAGTATTGATAGGGGATCTGAAAGAAGGAGGCATTAGGGTAGTGATATTTACATTACTCTGCAGCTGTGTGATGATGTGGAAATTAGTATTGATAGGGGATCTGAAAGAAGGAGGCATTAGGGTAGTGATATTTACATTACTCTGCAGCTGTGTGATGATGTGGAAATTAGTTTGGAAATATGTACATTAAAAAATAATCTTCAAATATATTTTGTTGTTACCACGTTTTATTTGTATACGTGTTATATGCATATACACTAACAACGTTTAGTTTTTAATATTGAGAAGGTTGAATTTAGAGGAAGTGTACCCTCATTAACATTAAAACAATTTAGTTCGCTCGAAACTCCGATTCCTTTTGATATTTGAGAAACATAAATATCTCAAAAGTTGATCTCGAGTACAATTATAATAACTGACTTCGAGTAACAATTTTAAGCAATTGGTAAAAATAATTGGTAGGAAGAATTATATTAAAAGACCAAATTATAATATTATAATTAATTTACACAAAATCTGTTCTCTTTATTTATGTTGTTATAGACAATACAAACAAAATATAATTTGTAGGTTGCACCAAGACTTTACCAAATGGTTTTTAAAATTCAATTTTATAATATTTTGCCCCTAAATATAATTGTACATATTTTGGAAGGGAATTAATGATTTGTATTTGGGAATGATATAATTCAACATGACTGTATTAATAGAATGAATCTATTTCCTTATTCTTTTGTTCCCTTCTCGTTATTTGATCTTAGTCTTCTATAACGACTTGTCTCGGTGCTGAGTTGTAACAGCTCCACGTCTGAGGAATAGCAATGTGTTGTGAAATATTGTTTACATATTATTAAAACTGTTAGTAAAATATTGATAAACATTAGAAATATGAACTTTAAAGCGAAATTAGAAGATAGTATACTAATTATTAAATAAATAATCACTTAAATTAATAAGATTATAAATCTTATATTTATGATGACGAGTAATTGTTTAACATAAATATTGGTGGAAGGTTTGTAAAATGTTATTTATTATAACGTATGAAACTTTTTGTCGGCTGATCAACAATAAGTGGTAAACTACCAATAGAGTAAAAACAAATCAAAAAAATTGATAGATAAGATATTTTGCAAGTATTATAAAAGAATGTACTTTATATGATGACTAAAAAAATATATGTATTATTGTTATTTTATCAAAGGTTGTGAAATTGAATTAATATTAGGCATATGAATCTACGGTATTAATCTTTTTTATTGTGGTTCTAATGAGCTAGACTTGTTGGAATTTTCTAATTGTGTTAATAAGCTATTTATTTCCAAAATTAGTTGGATCATTAAATTTGGTTGTTTATCAGCATGGCCGTTCGAATGTGTAGGTTTTCCGCATTGCCCATCACCCATTCTTAACTCAAAAAATAAAAATGGTTATCTACAAATTGATATATGAATATAAGAATGTAGACATTGAACTGACCGAAAGAGATCTTTCAATTCGACAAGCTGAAAACGTTATTGATTTTAAATACAATAGATGGAAATCCATATTCGCTAAACATCTAAAACTTTCCGGGCATCAACTAACACAATTTAATAACTGCGTTAAAATTTGACAATCCTCTTCAAAATGACTCAATATGAGTTAGTAAAAAACCTACAGATCCAAACAATAAATCTGACCAGCGACAACATTTTAATAGAACAACAAGGAACAAGGGTATTTAACTCTGATCATAGAAGATTACCCGACTACCTGCCAGCTCACGAGAACTGTCCTGCTTTATTAACAGTCAAAAACGACTACCTGTTAGCTCACGACAATTGTCCTGCTTTATTAACAGTCAAACACGACTACCTGTTAGCTCACGACAACTCTCCTGTTTATTAACAGTCAAACACGACTACTTGCTAGCTCACGACAACTGTCCTGCTTTATTAACAGTCAAACACGACTACCTGGTAGCTCACGTCAACTGTCCTGGTTTATTAACAGTCAAACACGACTACCTGCCAGAACACACAACTCTCCTGTTTATTAACAGTCAAACACGACTACCTGGTAGCTCACGACAACTCTCCTGTTTATTAACAGTCAAAAACGACTACCTGTTAGCTCACGACTACTGTCCTGCTTTATTAACAGTCAAACACGACTACCTGGTAGCTCACGTCAACTCTCCTGCTTTATTAAGACATTAGAAGACAAATAGAGAGTCTAGGTGAGTATTGAGTGTCACAGGCTACTAGTTCTAGTGGTATAAGAGGACAAATAGAGAGTC
>CABFOW010005040.1:1159-41566 GCA_902141385.1 Timema californicum
ACTACCCGTTCGGGTTATACGCACTTACGCTAATGTGTAATGGTAGGGTGATTGTGAGATGAAATGGAGGACCTACAGTTTAACGTGGAATCCGAACCACGGTGGAGGCCTGGCATTCCCCACATTCACAAGATGTCTTGTCAGAGGTGAAGGAAGGGTTTGGTAATAAGATAAATCTTTGCCGGAACCGAGGATTGAACCCCGGCCGCCAGCATAGAAGTCTGACACCTTACCCCTAGACCGCCAGGTCACCTAATTGGATGTTCAAATGACATAGATTTCTTATTTCTCTTTTTCGGCAATCTCAATGCTTGAACGCAAGTTGGGCCATCTTTATGTGGTTCCCTTTGTTTATATTAGTCAACTAGTTTCACATTAAAATAAGCATAATATCCTTCTTTTTTTTTACAAATTCTGTAATACCTTGCATTTTGTTATGGACTACATAGCTACTCAGGAATAATAACATAAAACTGGATTGTTTATACCATTTCGTTAAGACATTTTACTTACATTTTAGCTTGACACAATAAATTCATAAATAATCTGAGTTCAAATAAACTTATTTGATATCAGCCTTAGTCATCTGTGATGACATGTCTTAGTGTTATATAGATGTTAAACCATCTTGAAGTCTATTTATGATAAAGAAGATATTCTTTTGAATACACATCAGAAATTTTGTGAAAAGGTGTTATATTTAATACCTCTAAATTTTCACAAACTTTCTAATAATACATATTTAAAATGTATCATCTTTATGATAAAGAAGACCTGAATATGGTGTATTTTATCATCTATATATTTAACACCGACTAAGGCTAATATCAAATAAGGAAAAGCGACTAAAACTAAATCTAAAGAACACAATTTTATCATTTATTAATTCTCATAAAATCAAATATAAACATTATTAGATATTACATTAATATCTAGTTTACAAATTACCCCAACCAATTCTCCTAGCCTAATATAGCGATTAGTACAAATTAATCATGGCATTAACTTAATTGACTTGTGAAAAAAACTGTATGTGATAGTAGTGGATAGTAATTCTGAAATCAGTATAAAAAATGTGTTTTAAGTCTGCCATTAGTTTACAAACATAGAAATAGACACATAGCAGATTATATTTGTTTATTAATGATGTTCTTATAAATGTGTTCAATACGTTTTGTGTTTATCATCTGTATTTGTTTACATTATAATATAAATATAGCTATAAGTAAATATAAAGCAAATAGCTTTTTAAAAAGGATTTAAAAACAAATTAATTAATCGTTGGATTCAAAATTGAGTAAATATTGTATATTTAATTGTTGAGTAAGAAATGATTACATTATACCAAGGCAGAAGTTAGCTTAGATTGTCGCTTAGAAAATTATGGGAGTCATAATAGCAATCAAATTTTTATTGAAACTCAGCTAAATGAAAAAGCTAAATTTTCATACTGCACAAAATTTAAATAACATATTATCTAAAATTATTTAACCCATTAAAATTTAATTAAAACCTGAAAGCCTTAAATATTTAAAAGCAATATCTAATTTTTCAGCGTACAACTTTTACAATTATATTGTTATGTTACTTTGAAATTTTTAATTAAAATTGAATGAAAGAGGATGAGAAAATATATATTATTTCCTTATCTGAATTGGATATCTGTGAAGTTGAGGTTTTTCTCATTTGTCTTCAACCCAAGGTTTGGGTGAATTTTACACTTTATTTTAGGCTTTTTAAATTCAGTAAGGTAATTGCTCACCCAAACTTGACAGTGTAATATATACATATATATGTACTATATAGCCACACGCGGCAGTGGAAAAGACTTGTAATTACTTTCTCTTGACACCTCGGAAAGAATTTATTATGGTCGTCAAAAAATTCGAACTCGAGATTTTTATAAATGTCAACGTTTCATGACCACCTGAAAAAAAAGGTTTTCCTGATGCCGTCTGTCTGTCTGTCTGTCTGGCTATATATTGATATCTGGTGTGTTCACAAGGTTCCCCCGAGGTTTTTTTTTTTAGAATTAGACATTTATCTTTAGATTTAAGGGTAGTTTACTGAAGGGTAGAAAGTGAAAAAAAATCGATTTTCTCGAAATTCACTCTAACGATTTTGATTAAATGTTATATCCAGACACTACTTATTATTCTAAGAAAGATTGGAATTATAATTTTCTCATGAAAATTACTTTTCTCTGCTACTATCTAAGATGAAAAAATAACTTATTATTGTTAAGTTGTAAATACTACTTAAGATAAAAATCCTGTGTTTGCAATATATTTTTTTTATAAAGCCAACCATTTTTGAGGTATAATCGAATGTTTTACTTTTTTTATTCGGGACTTTGAAAATGAATTTGATTCTTATACACTTTGGTAGAAAAAATATTTTTCTCGTTCTTTCTGTAGCATTGTTCCTAGTCCCTTATGCTATATTATTACTATTAGCACCTCGTCTTACTACCCGTTCGGGCTATACGCACTTACGCTAAAGTGTAATGGTAGGGTGATTGTGAGATGAAATGGAGGACCTACAGGAAGGGTTTGGCAATCAGATAAATCTGTGCCGGGACCAAGGATTGAACCCCGGCCGCCAGCATAGAAGTCTGACACCTTACACCTAGACTACCAGGTCACCTCCTAATGCAATAAAGTAAGTAAGAAGCAGAGTAGGCCTATATAACGTCATCTATGATGTTTGGTGTAATGTTTCTACAACAATGTATGAACCCATTTCTTGGTTTCACAAATGTTACGAGTCTTTAGTAAATGGGGCGTACCATTAATTATTTCATATTGTAAAACAAACCTGACACAGGGAAAAAGCAATATCTATACAATATTTCTAAAGGTAACAGCGGAAAAGATAATTCCACATAATTGCAGTGTTTGACCCTTTATGGCCTTATTGAGAAAGCATAAATTAAGAAAATATAGAGAATATACAAAAAACATTTGAAATAGATATACAGATTTATACTTAAATACGGTTTTCGAAAAGTTAATTCTGGTTATGATTTATATTCACCAATCATTTAAAAGGAATAAGGTTTACATAATAACGTTCACATATAAGATAAGACCAAAGTTTGAGATTAAAATTCTAAAAACATATTTTCTAAAACTGTAAAGCAGACATATTATGTACTTTTAATACTTAATAATGTTAGAATACGGGCCTTATTAAATTATAATTTACTAATTATTAGTAAAAAATTTAAGATGAACAAGTAGTTATTTTGTAAATATTACTAGATACAATCCATTTATACTTTAAAAGGTACACCGGTGAAAAGTAACAAGATTTAACCATGGATAGTAAAGGAAAACCTAAAATTGTTCTTAAAAGTCCAAAGAAAACCAAGGAAATCCAGACCATTACTAATGTATGTGTTGCTATGGTTCTCCCAAGAAAGTAGCAAGCCAATGAAACCCATACTTTATCTGGAACACTGTGGGGCATTTTTTCAGTCTGATTCTCTTTGGAACGGAACCAACCAAAACGAACCACAGTTTTCTAATATAAAGAACTTTTACTTTGGTTCAATGTTCAAAATTTTAACTATTAATGAATAACTATAGTTCCTAGTTCTATATCTATAATCACATTCATGTAGATTCTATTTATTATTTATGTATATGTCACCGGAAATGTGTGAAATCCAGGCCTTATATAAAATGCTGAGGCTCTATATAATGCAGGCGTGATTTTGGAAATGTATTAAATAAGCGAGTTTTGCTGTTGTATTTCTTACTTATTTTCAAGTCATTTGTCATTTTCAAGTCCCGGAATGTGTTATCATTTCTTTTATCTAGTTTTATATAGGTCTTGCGACGTGTTCTTGCAGGTTCACCTAATTCCTAGGATTTAAGTTGGTCAGTTAAGGTTATGTTTGAGTGGTGTAGTAAGGTAAGATAAGGTAAGGTTAAGTTAGGTCAGCTATTATTCTCGGAAACATATGACTGGTTATTATATACATTTTTCTACTAAAAGTATGAAATACAACAGCAAAACTAATTTATTTCCTAGCTTTCTAAAACTTCTCTGGCATTTTATATAATGCCAAATTATTTGATATAATTCCAGGATTACACACATAGCCGTTAACATATATAATACTACCAAACAAAGTTGAAAAAAACCCACCCTTTTTCAGATATGTTGCAAAAATGTATTATGAAACTTATAAATTTATTGACGTGATGTTGGTTAAACTGATTGTTTACGAGCATCTTTTATTTTCGACTCGAACGAATGTTACTGTTTGACTCACGGTTCTTTACAGTACTTCTGTTTTAGTCATGAATTCAATTAAATGTGATCGTACAATATACTATAATTTTTGTGTTTGGAATGTTTACATGTCCATATTTTACCAAGATTATTTTAATGTTTGCTTGAATATTTGTAATTATTAAGAAAAGTCTATTCTTATCTTTGTACAAGGTAAGGGAATCTTTTACTATCATAATTACGAATAAAGATTAATACATGCCTAACTTAATATAAATTAGTTTATGTCTTCTTTTATTTTAACCTGAGGTGAAGGTGTCCCTGGAGGTGGAGGCCTTTGGTGGTGGCCTTTGCTGACGACATTTTGGTTGTTGTGAAAGGGAATAATAGGATGGCCCTGGAAGATAGGGGCAATTCAGTCCTTGCAAGTGTTCCCGGCAAAGACTATGTACTGTACACGCCACTGAAGGGAAAGCTGGACCAAAATCCAATAATTAGGATGGGCGAGACTAGAGTGTCTAGAACCAAGGTGAACATATACCCGGGTGTGACGCTAGATGAAAAATTAAATTTTGGGTTTCACATAGAACTAGTGAGTGTAAAAGCATTGAAGGTAATGAACAAGTTAATCAATATTGGGAAAAGAAGTTTTCATCTGCTGTTAGGAATAATACAATTGTACTACAGTGCATTACTCGTTTCTATAGGGGTATATGGAGCAAGTGTGTGGGCCCATCAACTGAAGAAGAGCACTTACAAGAACTTTCTGAGATCACTGCAAAGAAAAGTGTTTATAAGGTTGTCAGACGCATGAAGGACAGTATCAACAGATGTGCTCTGCGTTGCACTCAGAGTCTGCCCACTTGACTTGGAGGTTAGGAGGAGAGATTCCTTATACTGGCCTAAGAAAGAAGACATTATGATGGTGGAGGCACTATTAAGGCCTGGAGTGGGATCAAAGCCGGAGATAACGCAGGAATTTCTGGATGAATGTCACGCCTGCTGAGAGGAAGGTGAAATGGAGGGGAAGGACGTTTGGGTTTTCCTCGATATCAGGGAGAGATTGGAGTTGACCTTCCTGCAACCCTCTCGGGGGCTGGTTCACTTTATCACGGGGCTCTAAGTGACAGGGGACTGACGGACACAAGACCGTGCGATTGCGGAGAGGAATCCCAACCGGAGTACGTGGCTATGGCCTGTGGTGCTACTCTGAATTCCAGCAGCGTGCTTCAGGGTATGTAGGTAGCGGAAGTGCTGAGAGATCAGGAGTTGTGGTGGTTCCTCGACGTAATGGCTACGATTGACTCAGATAGGTCACGGACCGACTATTTAGAACACCTGAGAAGAGTGAGATCTAGGCAGAGGGAACTGGATGGACAAAGGGATGAGAGGGTGCCTGACGGAGGAGAAGGACGGGTACTTAGACAAAGACAAATGACTTCTGACACGAAAGAATAAATTGAGTCTGACTCAGCGGCATCGGATGGGGGTGGGGGTGGGGGGTGACTCATATTCGATGCTAGTAAACTGAGTCAGGTATGGGGAGCATGTGTCTGGAAATAGGAGAGAACCCAGGAGTAACTAGGGTAGGTTATGACGTTAAGGTAATAGTTTGATGGAGTTAAGTCCTTGAAGTAATGATTAGTATAGGGAAATTGTAGGTAGGGAAATAGGATCTCCGACTCTGCTGGCTCCCAGGGTAAGGATACCCTTGATGGACGGCAGAAACTGTGGCCCGGCACCATAATAGGATATCCAGAGGAGGATGGGAGTAACCCTGGACCTGGTGGGGCCTAACGGGATTGTGAAATGGGCCCCCGTTGTCAGCCCGCAGTAGTCTGGGGCGATGAACTAGCCCAGTTTGACCTACTTTCCACATCCGTATGATTTACCGTTATTCCCCCTCTTCCTGCCCATGTCCTCCCCTCTTCCCCCTATCATCCTCACGACTACCAACCCCGGACATGTTGGTTTTTGATGATTAATTAATTGTTAGGATAGAGGTGTTGTAGTTTATTTATTTGTTTATTAGAACATCAAGCTATGGCTATCTATGTTGAATGAACATTGGTTCCTCCGTCACAAGGCCCTGTCGGACTGTACCGGAATGAACATCTCCTGATGGCCTTTTAATTATTAATGATTGTCAATTGATTTTTGCTAATTAATTAATTATTGGCTAAGATTTGTGTGTTATTTATTAGGGGGGAACTTGCGACCCCTCCATGGGGAACGCCAGCCAGTGTGTCAACCCTTCTCTCCCGTTGTGGACGGCTGACTGACAGCCTCCCTCCTCTCTACACTCCGCTGACTGCCGGCCTTTCACTTGTAGGACACAGGGAAATTCCCCTCTCTGTAATGCACCGTGAAGGTCGTTAGATGACACGACCGCATTGAGGAAAAGAAATGTTAAATTTAAATATCTGTGCTCCTTACATACTCATTAACCTGGAGCTCATCGATTGTAAATTCAAACATAGGGTTTTAATCACCTGCCATATTACTAATAGCCCCCTGTTTTACAGTTATTCTGAACTCGGCCACTCGAGCTCATCGAATGTGGTAGCCAGAGACAGAGATTCAACCTTACACTAATGTTGAACGGTAAAACCACTCTCGTTCTATAAAACATAGATTGGTCTCTGGGATAGATCGTTTTGCAGGTGATGGTCGCCTGTAATAAAAAAAGGCTTCTAGTTTGGAGATGTTCAAATGGTGATTGATTGAAAAAAGCGATATAATTATTAGTACAGGATTACTCGGTCATTGACTGCCGTCCCAAGTTCTAGGGGGGTCTGAGGTTCAAGCCTAGGTCCTAGTACAGATTTTCAAAACCTTCCTTAACCTTTGACAAGATTTGGGAATGTCAAGCAGTTAAATATTTTAAAATACACTATCAAGCTTTCTATATATTGACACAAGTAAACTACGCGCGAGTTTCTAATATAATAATATCTAGCATCACGTCTTACTACCCGTTCGGTTCTAATATTTGAATTATACGTGTATTTGTAAATATTAGATTTTTCTGTTAAAATCAAGCTATATATATATATATATATATATATAATGTAAATATTAGATTTTTCTGTTAAAATCAAGCTATATATATATATATATATATTGACGCAAGTAAAATACGCTTGAATTAATAATATAATATCTAGCACAGCGTCTTACTACTCGTTCGGTTCCAATATTTGAATTTAAAAAAAATAGGTGTATTTGTAAATATTAGATCTTTCCTGTTCAAATTGTCGAGATCTATCTTGTTGCGCTATCACATAGTAAGATAAACAACTAGTACCCGAGCAGGCAATCGTACGATGCAAGAGTGGAATAAGTGACGATTTGCGTGAATCATATGGATATCCCTGATAATAAGATGCGGAAATACACAAAAATGTTAATCTACCTCACGTGAATTGAAACTAAAACTATGTACCTTCATCTGCGTGGAGGGAGGGTAGGTTTGCACCACCGTTTGCTAAACCATTAGACCGCTAAAGATGGGAGGAAACAGGGTTTTCATCCCTGTCAGATGTATCGAGGCTGGGGATTTTTATATCAATTTTGTGGTGACAGCTACAAATGCTGGCCATTTTTGAACCGCTACATGAACGTTATTGTTCAGCACTCGGGTTATTTATCTGACCATAACATAATAACTGTCCAGATAGCTAGACATTCTCTTGTGACTAAATATTATATTAGTGTTTACTAGCAGACTGATACATTCTTTTTACTATATCAAACTATTCAAATTAAGCGGCTGCTAGAAGATTTAAGGCGACTAACAGGACTTACATAGGGCCTTGCGGGGCGAGCAACGACCACCTCAATGCACCTGACATTTGCACGAGTGAGAAAAAAAGTCCATGTGGTACCTGCGTTTGCTATATCTTTATCTACTCTCACATATTTTTATGACGTAATAATCAAGCAGCTTGCGTGTACCCACAATTGCATAGAGGGAGAGTGGAAAACAACGCTAGTTTACATAGCCGAGCACCACTAATGTCACGAGGGTATTTGCTAAACCAAAGTGTACCCGCCGTTGCACGTAGCAGCGCGTAGAGCGACTACGTCCGTTCTCATCACTAGGTAGGAGCCAACTAATGAAATAACGGGATCTACAAATTAACTTATGGAAAGATCTGTATTGCGCAAGCGCAGCCGATAATTGCGGTAAGTCCTTTGAAGAGGGTATAAATATACATGAATTCTTTACATTCGCTCATTTCAATTTGCATCAACCAAGGAGTGACAACAATCAAGATGAGTTTCGACGCGTTGGAAAATATGGTTAAATTCAGGTAATTTATTTTAACGCCTTGTATGTTTTAATGGCTGACTATTTTATTTATTATGTATTTGGTGTACCGCTGTATTTTCTTGTTTTATAGACAATCAAGAAGACAAGTCCACAACGTTTGTGGCGCTGGTCCAACCATCACCACCCACCACTCCAGATCCTCTGTCCTATTTTACAGAGGATGAGGTTTGCCTAAAAAGGGACACTAGGTAAATTAGAAAATTGGCAGTGTTTATTTCTGGGTTTTTTTCAAGTGATACTAATTAATGTGTATTTATTTAATTTCAGATTTTTGGAACGAACTGCTGCCACTAGCTGACGTGACGCCCGCATTGGGTTCGTCAGCAGGTGTGCGAGCGCAGTCACCGGAATCTGAGACTGTCGTCATAGACGTCACCACGCCTGACGGCGTGCCTGCGCTCGGTGGTCAAACAGACACAGCCGCCGTCATTCCACTGGACCAGGGCACAGCCGTTCTCACACCACCGACGCCGCCAGCTTACAGCGTCCAGACGCCTATCAGCACTATCCCTGATGCGTGGAAGGATCTAGATAAAATCGACCGCTTGATATGTGAGTACCATTTAACTGACAGATTTCCCCCCCCCCAATCTAGATAAAATCGACCGCTTGATATGTGAGTACCATTTAACTGACAGATTCCCCCCCCCCACCTCTCGGAACGATTTAAAAAATGTTGTGTTGCTAAGTTATAAGTCAGCGGACATGACGTGTGGCTCTAGTCTCTCTAGTGACTCTAGTTTTCTAAGGTGAACACACTTTGTGAATGTTGGTTTCAGCTAATGTTTAGGAAAAAATGTAACATATTATATTAATACCGAAAGTATTATAAATTTTAAAGAGATGAGTTTGAGGTTCGAATCTTAACAGGGTAAACTAGGCGCGTTTGTTCACTCTTCCTCCACACAAATGCTGGCCCAATTCTGTGAATGTTAGTTTTCAGCTAAAGCAATTATGTTTAGGGAAAAAATTTAACATTATATTAATACCGAAAGTATTATACATTTTAAGGAAAAAAAGTACGCGCGTGTGTGTAACAGTGCTTACTTTGACATGTGTTATAGTTGAATTGGAAACGGGAAACGGTGGCACGGTACTCCCACCACCACCACTGATAACTAGTCCCCCGTACCATACCACGGGAGCCCAAGCTGCTGCACGGGAGACGGGGGCCGTGGTTGTCCTGCAACCTTTGGAGCTGACTACTGTGGGACCGTCTTCGGCCCCTCAAACGGGATTTAGTGGCCCGGTAAATCAGGTAGGCAGGGTATTGTCAAATGGTATCCCTCTTAGTATCGTAGAAGAGAGGATTAAACCATTGAGGCGTTTCTTTTATACTGGTAGAGAGATTACCGTACATCTTGGTGCTCCAGCAAGCGATCGTGACGCATTAAGCTGGCTTGAAGAACAAATAACTAATTTGCTCAATCGGCTGCAGGACCATGGCGTTAGCGCCGATGACCACGTCGGCTTACTTTTGAAGAGCAAGGAATCTACGCTGAGGACTGTGTATGTCTCATTTAGGCGAGCAGACAAGTTAGACGCTCGAGCCATGATTGATAACGTAAGTCGCGTGTTGCAAAGTAATATTTTGTTTTTGAGTACAGCACCACTGTACGTTAAACTCAGCCATTTTAAGGAGGCGCACGGGAGTGCACAATATTGTGATAAGCTCTCTCCTGCTAGCACATATAACTGTAAAAACAAAGGGGATCGATAAGATTCAAAATGACGACACAGTTTGCCTTGCCCGTGCATTGATTGTCGCCAAAGATATATGTGACAATAAAAAAGAACCAGGATGCATGGACGTAAACACCGTTAAACAGATTAAACAGGGCCGTCATATTCAAAAATACGAAGCAGAGGAACTATGCCGTGATTCCCGTGTGAATCTTTTGAAAGGTGGTGGAATAACTGAACTGAAACACTTTCAAGCATACGTCTCCGAATACAAATTCATGGTGTTCAGGAAACGTAGGGGGAGACAGGTCTAATATGACGGGCCTACTCCCTCCCAATATTCCTTTAAGGGCTACATTGATTTGTATTTTCATGACGATAAGCAAAACCATTTTGATGTCATAAAATCCTTGACAGCCGCATTTAAGTGTGGGTACTTTTGCCCTGAATGCTGTGTGCCGTTTGTTTACAAGAAAAAATAAAAGTGCGAGTCAGCGTGCAAAAAGAGCTGCGCTAAAGTGGTTTGTAGCGTAAGCCGACCTGTGGTCTGTAAAGTCTCTGGGCGTTGGTCCACAAACCAGACATGCTTTGATAACCATAAACGTCCCAGTTATTGCAGAGGTCACAGGTCGGTCTATGACGTCAAAAAGGTTTGCGAGGTATGCGGACAATTTTTCAGTTTGGAAAAATCAAATTATTCACATAGGTGTTATGAGACTTTTTTAGAGTGTGCGAGATCCATCGTCCTTTTGGTCATTTATGTTATATGAAGCAGGCCCCATCAAAACCTTTACTGGAAAAGAGTAATTTAATATTTGTATTCTATGATTTTGAATGCCGGCAAGAAACTCTTCTTCAAGGTGCAGCCGGAATTTACTTGCACGAAGCTAACCTATGTGTCGTGCAGACGTGTTGCAAGGGCTGCGTTCATATAGATGCAAATGACCATCATTGCGCTGCATGTGGGGGCGATAGGACTCGAATATTCAAGGGTGATACCACTATGACCCAATTTTTCGGATTTATAGAACAAATTATAAATTCAAAATTTAAGAATATCACGCTCCTATGTCACAATGCAAAATCATATGATGGAAATTTTATTTTAAAGTATATGATGGAGGTAAAAAAATTGACTCCAGAACTTATAATGAACGGTGGAAAAATCATGTCCATGCTTTACGACCCGCTCCACTTTATTGACTCACTGAGCTTTCTCCCGATGTCGTTGTCTAAATTGCCCAAAACGTTTGGCTTGGACGAGTCTTTGGCCAAGGGACATTTCCCCAATTTTTTCAATAAAAAAGAAAACACGGGGTAGTCAAAAAGGTTTGCGAGGTATGCGGACAATTTTTCAGTTTGGAAAAATCAAATTATTCACATAGGTGTTATGAGACTTTTTTAGAGTGTGCGAGATCCATCGTCCTTTTGGTCATTTATGTTATATGAAGCAGGCCCCATCAAAACCTTTACTGGAAAAGAGTAATTTAATATTTGTATTCTATGATTTTGAATGCCGGCAAGAAACTCTTCTTCAAGGTGCAGCCGGAATTTACTTGCACGAAGCTAACCTATGTGTCGTGCAGACGTGTTGCAAGGGCTGCGTTCATATAGATGCAAATGACCATCATTGCGCTGCATGTGGGGGCGATAGGACTCGAATATTCAAGGGTGATACCACTATGACCCAATTTTTCGGATTTATAGAACAAATTATAAATTCAAAATTTAAGAATATCACGCTCCTATGTCACAATGCAAAATCATATGATGGAAATTTTATTTTAAAGTATATGATGGAGGTAAAAAAATTGACTCCAGAACTTATAATGAACGGTGGAAAAATCATGTCCATGCTTTACGACCCGCTCCACTTTATTGACTCACTGAGCTTTCTCCCGATGTCGTTGTCTAAATTGCCCAAAACGTTTGGCTTGGACGAGTCTTTGGCCAAGGGACATTTCCCCAATTTTTTCAATAAAAAAGAAAACACGGGGTATAGGGGTCCCTTGCCACCAAAGGAGGACTACGCCATCGGCAAGATGTCAGTTGAGGGGAAGGAGCTTTTTGAGAAGTGGTATGACGCATTGGTCAAAGAAAATTATGTCTTTAATTTTAAACGCAAGTTGTAACTGTATTGTGTCAAAGATGTAGAGATCCTACGGAAGGCCTGCCTGAAGTTTAGAGAGATGCTCATGGAGAAAGCAAAGGTGGATCATTTCAGAGAGGCGTGTACGATAGCTGGAGCGGCCATGTTTGTTTACCACCGAGGTCATCTTAAGGAGAATACCATCGGTATTATCCCCAACAATGGCTATCGGTGTGCAGACCAACAGTCGCACATCGCTGTACAATGGCTCCGCTGGGAGGCCCATCGGCGCGGTGTCTTATTCTTCATGCGGGTAACGGCCGTGAGGAATATGAGTTAGGGCGACGTGTAGACGGTGTTGTTAAACATGGAGATACCACCACAGTCTTCCAGTTCAGGGACTGTTATTGGCATGGGTGCCCTCTCTGTTACCCTGATATGACCACTCCTATCAAAAATAGCCCCCACGAGACCATGGAGGCGCTTCATGAAACGACCATGGCTTGTTGCAAAAGTATAAGAATGCCGGCTACACGGTCGTAGAGATGTGGGAGTGTATGTTTAATGCGATGAATCGCACAGACAAGGACTTGCAACAATTTATACTCCCGCACGAGGTGTATACCAAGGAGCCCCTCAGTCCTAGGGATGCATTCTTTGGCGGGCGTACAAATTGTATCAAGCTCTTCCACGAAGCACACCTTTCTTGTCGAGAAAAGATCAAGTACTTGGATGTGTGTTCATTGTATCCATACGTTTGAAAGTACAAAAAATACCCAGTCGGCCACCCCAAAATTGACCTGGAACCAAATTGTCCATCTAGAGATCAAGTAGAAGGCATAGCCAAAGTTACAGTGACGCCTCCGCGGGATTTATTCATGCCCGTATAGCCTACACGGATGCACGACAAGCTAATGTTCATCTTGTGCAGGAAATTCGGGGAGGAGAAAAATCAAGGAGCGTGTCAGCACAACAACATAAAAGATCACTGGTTGACAGGCGTCTGGGTGATTGACGATATCCGAAAAGCCGTTTAGAAAGGCTACACCGTTTAACAGTACACGAAGTGTGGGAGTACAATAGATCTGTTTACGATCGTCAGACACGTTTTGGTGAATTGATTCACGGTTACATTGATACTTTTTTGAAAACTAAACAAAAAGCCAGCGGATGGACAGAGTGGTGTACCTCACAAGAGGAAAAGTTAGCTTATATTTAAAATTATGAAGAAAAGGAAGGGGTAAAACTCGATTTCGACTCTGTTTGTAAAAACCCTGGTCCCCGCACTCTGGCTAAATTCTTTAAAAATTCACTATGGGGAAAGTTTGGGCAAAGACCCGATTTACCACACGTTGCCGTTGTTAACGACTATAAGGTCATACACAAGTACGTGATGGATCCGTACATCATCGTGGACAGCGTCATTGAAGTAAATGATGAGGTTATGTTCCTCAAATACAAGGATGCGCGTGACGCGTTGCGCCCTAACCCTAACACGTGTGTGGCATGCTACACGACTGCTATGGCTAGGTTGCATTTATACAGTATCCTTGAACAATTGGGGGACCGCGTTTTGTATCACGATACAGATAGCGTTCTATTCACCGAACGCCCCGGCGATTGGAGTCCACCGACCGGAGACTTTTTAGGTGACCTCACTGATGAACTTCAGGATTACGGTCCGGGAAGCTACATTAGCGCCTTTGTATCTGGCGGTCCCAAAAATTACGCGTACCGCGTTTGTGTTGGTGGCGATCCTGCCAAGACAAAAACGGTGTGCAAGGTTCGCGGGATCACCATAAACTATGGCAACCGGAACGATGTTAATTTTGAAGTTTTGAAAGCGATGGTCACCGAACAGGCTGCGGAAAGATACATACAGATACCGCACAAAATCGTAAGAAAAGGTCTTGCGACTGTATGTACCGTTTCGCAGACTAAAGTCTACCGGCCCGTGTACACCAAACGGCGGATAACAGATGATTTCAATACGTTGCCGTTTGGGTATCAGAGTACTTGTAAACGCGCTCGCCACGATTAAAAGGTGATCATTTAGACGGGCTGAATAGTCATCTTTTTTTTCTTTCACTCTAGACAGTTCCACTGACATACCATTTTTCAAAGATTTGAGATTTTTTTTCATATTTTTTTCTGCATGAAAACCAGCAATTTTTTTTATATTTTTTTATGCACCCGGGTTACTTTTTTATATTTTTTTTATTTGCCAGTACAGTCCTCCGCCTACCTGATTTTTTCTAGTCAATTAGTTGTTTGTATATATTTTAATTCTAGTCAAATGTTTGTGTATATATTTATTTTAAATCTAATACATTGTTTGTATATATTTTTTTCAGTCATAGACTGATTGTATATATTTTTTATTTATTCACATATATATTTAGTACCGAGGCCACTATTCCCCATATATTGTAAATATTCACATTATACTTTACACTGTGTGTAACCAAAACCAACTATGTTTATACTAACAATTATATATTGTAAATATTCACAGTATACTTTACACTGTGTGTAAACAAAACCAGCTATGTTTATACTAATAATTATATATTGTAAATATTCACAGTATACTTTACACTGTGTGTAACCAAAACCAACAATTATATATTGTAAATATTCACAGTATACTTTACACTGTGTGTAAACAAAACCAGCTATGTTTATACTAATAATTATATATTGTAAATATTCACAGTATACTTTACACTGTGTGTATACTTTTCTCCTGATTGTAAATAAATATTGTAAAAATTGTTATGTTTGTGTTTTAACGTCTACACCCGTACCTCCCTCCTATCCTATATATACAAGCTCATATAGCTTATAAGCTCAGTCTCAAACATTATGGACAAGTTGAAACATCCATTTTCGGCCATCATAAGCGGCCCTTCCGGCTGTGGAAAGTCACATTTTGTAGCAGACTTTATCCGTCACTTGGACACAATGTGTGACGTTAAATTTGATAAAATCACCTGGTATTATGCTTTATGGCAACCGGGGTTCGAACAAGACGGGACAAGTCCCCGCGTCATATTCTGTAAGGGTTTGCCAGAAATGGATGACAGCTCTAATGACGCTCCGCAGCTGATTATCCTGGACGACCTGATGCGTGAAGCCAACGACGTGGTCGTCGATCTTTTCACCAAAGGATGCCACCACCAAAATATTAGTGTCATGTACCTTACACAAAATATATTCCATCAGGGCAAGGGCCAAAGAGACATTTCCTTAAACGCCCATTATATTGTGCTTTTTAAAAATCCCCGGGATAAAGCACAGATTCAACACTTTGCACGACAAGTGTGTCCCGAAAATCCTCGTGTTTTGCAAGAGGCTTACACGGATGCTACAAGTACCCCTCACGGCTATATATTGTTAGATTTCAAACAAGGTACGCCAGAATGGTTCAGATATAGGACCTACACAAATGTCGGGTGCTGCGTGTACCTACCACGCAAAAGCTATAAAAACACCGACACTTCCCGTCTGCAGATCATTTCATAACCATGAGTCCCAAAGTGCTGAAGCAGGCCCCTCTGCTACGTGCGATGTATCGCATGAACCCTCAACAACGTGTCGCCTTGATGAAAACGGCCGACAAGAAACTGGTTGACTCTGTTTGCGAGTGTGCCTACAACACTTTAAAAGGGCGGGTACCGCTGAAAAATGCGCAGAAGACAAAGTTACGTGCTCACAAGCAGGTGTTGCGCAAGCTGGTCAAACGAGGAGAGTGCTGGAAGAAGAAGAGACGACTACTCGTTCAGAAGGGAGGAGCGTTCTTGCCCTTACTTTTGGCCCCTTTAATCAGCGGGGTCCTCGGTTCCTTATTCAACAAGTAAATAATGGAACACACGAAAAAGATGATATTGGTGTCCCCTGAAACATTACACCGTTACGAGCAACACCATCAACAAGTGGCTTCCGCAACAAATCTAGTGGTCTCCGAGCTGGACAAGGAAATGGAAAAAATCCTCGCTTCAAAACTTGACGACAAGTCTAAATGGACTTTATACCAACAAGTGCTACAGCGCTATCTACACTTTAGTCAACACCCTCCGGCGTCTGAAACCAGCACCCCACCCACCCCCCCCACCACCACCCCTGAAGTGTCTGTACTTCCCGTCCCAGCTGTACTTAATACTGTACCAGTACAGGCACGTAAAAAAGCTCAACTTTTACTAGAACATATTAATGCCCGAGGCGGCATCTCTTGGGACTCGAACGGAGAAGTGAGTATTCAAGATACACCTCTCCGCGGATCCAATATTGTGGATTTAGTCAACGATCTGGTCAGAGCAAGAAGACACAGCGAACCTGCAGGGTGGCGAGAGTTTCTCACGGCACTGCAAAAAATAAACGTTCCGAAAGAATTTATTGTAAATCCGAAACGTTTGGCGCCCATTAGAGATCCGACGCCCGTACCGCAACCACTCACACCGTCGCAACCGCCTAAGAAGAAGAAGAAACTGAAGAGGGTAGATGAAAACAGGTGGCTGCCGTTCAGAGCTTAATGGACCGTTTAGCCGACATCAACTAGGACCCTTCTCATCCTACTGGGTTTGCAGGGGTGGTATCGCTAATAAAGGCGTCCAAGAAAGATCCCAAACATGTACGAGAATGGCTTCGTGCGCAGGACGCTTATACCCTACACAAACCTGTGATTGAAAAGTTTCCACGCAACAAGTACGTGGTGTCAAACATTGATGATTTCTGGCAAGACGATCTCAACGATATGCGAAGTCTCAAAAATACAACGACGCTGCAGTGTACTTGATCACCATCATCGACGTGTTTAGCAAGATAAACTGGGCAAGGACGCTTCCATCCAAGACGGGGAGCGTCGTGAGAGACACCTTTCAGGACATTTTCAAACAAAGCCGCCGTAAACCTCTAAGTATACAGACGGACAAGGGGACAGAGTTCACGGCACGTCTAGTCCGGAAATTTCTCAATCAAGAAGGCGTGCATTACTACACCACTCCTAATCAGGACGTGAAGGCCAGCATCGTGGAACGATTCAATATGACTCTGAAGGGATGCATGTGGCGCTACTTTACCAAAAATAACACGTATAGGTATGTGGACGTCCTACAAGATATAGTCGACGCTTACAACAGTCTCAAACATTCCAGTATCAAGATGGTGCCCACGAGACTTTTCAAAAACTAATGCGCTTCAAGTCAGAGATAATCTGTAAGGCAAAAGGCGTCCAAAATCGAATCCTAAATTAAAAGTCGGTGACACGGTGCGTATTAGGAAATCCAAAATGCTGTTTGAAAAGAGCTACGAAAGCCATTGGAGCGAAGAGATTTTCAAAGTCAGCAGTGTCGTGCTGTGACAACCGGTCATCTACAGACTCTCCAATCTTGACGGCGAAGAAGTGGAGGGGACGTTTTACGAACCTGAATTGCAACGCGTACGTCTCCTTGAAACTTTTAAAGTTGATAAAATACTACATGTCAAGGGTAAAGGTGCCAGAAAGAAAGTGTACCTGCAGTGGAATGGTTATCCCGCCAAGTTTAATTCCTGAATTCCTGCCTGTAACGTCAGCGCACTTCCATGAAGTACAAATTTTACATCTTTTTACCGAGCGAGAGCTCTATGGGATATTTTCAGAAAAATACCCTCACGAATTTCACTACACAACTTCCTTACCGTCTTACACACGTCGGCAGGTGGGAAGTCGCTCTGGCTGAATTTCAATATCCATGTTCTCTCACCACCCTACACGAGGGTCAATATATTGTATGGTATAACTGGGTGGACGCTTACACGTGTAACAAATATTCAAGGATCATATCCCTGCTTAAAACTACAGCACTATCCATGAATTGATCAAAGCTCTAGACGAAATAGAGGCTTTTAAAGTGGATTCCGGAATTGTATTCAAGTACACAAAGCCCAACAAAAAAGTGGACGTTGTATCTTCTTCACAAATTTACTGCTGCTGACTCTATCATGCCAACTAAGTCTATAGCTCAGTTTATATCCTCAGACTAATCTGATCAAAGTACCAAAGACGCCGTACGCCGCCAAAATTCTACTAGGCTTGCCCTCGCAAATGTACATCTACACGGATATCGTCGAGCTTCAGCCCATGGATGACATTGTAGCACCGCAGTTACGTATCATCGGTATCAACAACGTAAACTATCTCTACGGCATACATAAGACTGTTATCTACGACCCGTTGCACTACATGTCCGTGCTTAGAAGGGAAATTGAAAGCTTGGTAATCATTATAAGAACAGACACGGGTAAACCTGTACCATTCGAGTTTGGAAAAGTGTGCGTGAAACTTCATTATCGACGCTGCTCAACATGAACTGTCCCTACCAAAGATACTACGTCAACCAGGCTGGAACAGGAATATCTTTTATCTACCACGGTGTTCCTTATCAAAGAGGGCATGGGATAGGAAATTTTTCAGTGGCCTTTTCAAAAGCGTCGAACCGTTGCTTAGAAGCGGCGCTACAGCCATAGGAAAACAAGCGGTTAATACGGGTATCGACGTGCTCTCCGACGTTGCCAATCAACGGTGGCCTTTCAAATAGGCCCTACGACAACGTGTCGGCGAGGCTGAAACAAAACTGAAACTCAAGGCTGAACAGAAGATCAACACGCTGATGACCAGCTCAGGCTATAAAGGGCGTCGTAAGAAGCAACGACGTCATTATAAGGCTGTCACCCGACATAAAAAGGTCAATAAAGAAGCTAAAGATATTTTCAATTAAAATATCGTTTCTACACCCCCAGTCCTGCGAGTGTGCCAGCAGTGAACTCGATTTTTTTCCGTGCCACCCACTCAAACCAGGCTTGAAAGTTGTCAATGGCTCCAGTACAAACCTGTATCTTCCCTCACCGGTGATTCACCCATCGAATTTACCGTTACAGGACAAGGCGTGTTCTATATCGATCTTTCCCAGACTATGCTCTATCTCAGGGTGGCCATCATGAAACCCGACGGTGGGGCTTTCACAGAGTTGGCTCAGATCGCTCCCGTCAACAATTGAACGCATTCGCTGTTCACGCAGTTGGATGTGTTTTTAAACCAAAAACTAGTCTCACCGCTCAGAAACACGTATGCCTATAGGGCGTACATTGAGACTCTGCTCAATTATAACAGTGAAGCCAAAAGAACGCATTTGACTTGCGGTCTGTGGTTCGCAAACAGCCCCGGAACCTTTGAGGAGGCTAACGCAGGCAACAAGGGATTTGAGGACCGTCGCAGTCTCACCACAAAAAGTAAGACGGTGGATCTTTTGGGGTATCTACACGGTGACGTGTTTAACCAAGAGAAATATCTTTTAAACGGAACCGAACTTAGAGTCAAGTTGGTCCGTTCCCGTGACGGGTTTAGTCTTATGGCGGTCCCTGAACTCCCTCACTTTAAGGTTCAAATCCTTGAAGCCGGCCTTCTAGTGCGACGAGTCAAAGTAGCACATACTATACTGTTGGCACATGCCAAAGCATTAAACGTCAGTCCCGCAAAGTATCCCATCACGCCTGTGGAAGTAAAAACACTCACTATTCCTACGGGCGTGTAAGGGAAATCACTGGAAAACGTATTCACCGGGCAGTTACCCAAACGGTGCAACGTGGGATTTGTGTCAAATGCAGCGTTCAACGGAGAGGCCACCCATAACCCGTTCAACTTTCAAACCTATGGCATGAACCATTTCTCTCTGTACGTGGACGGGGAACATGTATCGTCGAAACCGTTACAGCCCGATTTTTTAAACGGCAACTATGTCATGTCCTATCACACACTGTTTTCTGGAACTGGTATCTATTTCATGAACGAAGGTAGCGACATCACACGAGAAGCCTTCCCCAAGGTATATCATCTCATGGCTTTTGATCTCATGCCTAATCTGTCGGCCCACATGACATCGCATTGGAATTTGACGAGGCACGGTTCTCTGAGCATCGAAGTGAGCTTCACCTGGGCTCTCACCAAAACCGTCAACTGTGTCGTGTATGTGGAGTATGCCAACATCATCATCTTTGAAAAGGATAGAAACGTCGTGACCGATTATGGAAGTTAATATAAACGGCTTCCTCCCCCTTACCCTCTCATTTAAGCCATGGACGTCATTGTGGATTTCCAGAGCTTCATTGACGACAATAAAGAGTTTATCGTCAAGGAACTGAGTGTTTTATCTGTATGTGGCACATAACTTCAACATTGGGTGTTAAAACCCCCATACGCTATCGAGGAACTTTCCACCGATAACAGAAAGAAAGCTGTCAATATAGTCAACAATCTGCACAGTATTACCTGGGATAGCGGTGATGTGGATTACAGCTTGCTCAAATCCCTCATCTCCCGTGCCACTACTCGTGCATCAACCGTCTACGTCAAGGGGGTAGAAAAGTAAAAGTTTCTAATCAAATACACGTCTACACCCGTCGTAGATCTGTACGACAGAGGTTGTTTGTCACTGAAAACACTTAAATTGGGCCGCACCATGTGCATGGCACATAGTTCTGTATGGAATTTCAGCTCGGCCTCTATCGTCTGGGGACTTCGAGATTGGATGATTGAAGATGGACAGCCACACCATAAGACGTGCGCTGAAAACAAGCCCATGGTTCCGTTCTGTGCGGTAGGGTGTTTTCCCTGCTGATCAACTACCCACAAGAATAGCGCGTCCTGCCACTCTAGTCATCAACACAGATCCACACACCAAACCTGGGACGCATTGGGTCACCATCTTTATCGACAAGAACGGCGTGGGAGAATAATTTAACAGTTATGGTATTCTTACCCGTATAAATTCATATCTGGAATTTATACGCAAAAACCCTTTTCGCACGTTCAATAGCACGCTACAACTTCAAATAATCGCCTCAGATATTTTCGGCCTTTTCTCTCTCATGTACCTTCTCTATCGTGCCCAGAACATTCCAATGAAAACTTTCCAAAACCTATTCTCGCCCACCAATCATACATCCAACGACGTTAAGGTGGTGTGATATTAAAATAGGTTTTTCAAGACTGTATGGACAAGCCGCCCTTCACGATTTTCCGACCATAACCGCTAAACAACATGGAAGGTCAAGACGTTTGTGGCAGCAAAGCAAATCGGTGAAGCCACTTGCCGTCACCAGTATTTTCAACACATTGTTCCCGCTGGATGGAGTCGATGCCAAGCTGGTCATCGTCGGCATGAGCGTCAAGAACAACTTTACGCCCTATGTCCAGCTAGAAAAATGTGGAGGGAACAGCGCCGTGTTTTACCGTACAGAGTGTCAAGAACTGGGCAGCTACAAGTCGGTCATATCAAAGTTTTTCAGCAACACGCAACCTCCACAGAAGATTAGTCTGACTAATCACGAAATCTCTCTGAGACCTATTTGCGGTGACCGTATGGTCTTCATCAACGAGAAACAAGACTCTGGAATCAAACGGGTCACCTATCAAGCACCTAGCTGGGTGCGTCTTTGTGATGTGTGAGACTTCATCGACGTCGCCGTTGACCGACGGGACATGTGGTCGACACCCGTGGCACGCTATTGCAACGATTTGATCAACACACTCGTCGTGGATGAATGTGACACGCTAACAGAATCAGCAGATGTCATCTATCTCGAGCAGCCTACGGTGAAAACGCACATCAGAAACCTGGACCTTATCAGTGCTACCTACTATACACGTCAAGTCATCGGTTTGGACTATTACATGCTCTATTGTGAACTAAAAACAATTCTACGAACACATTTAAGAGACACTGTGGAAAAACGTATGAACGAATATATGAGACATTCCTGTAAAAATGTATAATTGTGATGTTTAATAAATAAATATATATTTGTAATATCAGTGTTTTATTTACTGATTGTCCCTTACGAGTCCCAACTGGTCTTGTCTGCCCGCCAACCTGGGCGCTAGGGAAAACCCGTAGCCTAGGTCAATGACCTCAATATCTATTCTTGTCTTGTCGGGCCGACATACTGGTGCCAGGGTTGCGAAGGAGGAAGGGGGTCTCAAGGCGGGGGAACCATTTAGCACACACTACCACCGACAGCCATAGTGAGAGGTTCGTGCTGGGCAGTCCTGTAGTGTCTTGTGTCTGAGGAGCCAATGTTTATTCAACATAAGACAGCCATAGTGCGAGGTTCGTGCCACGGCCTCGTGCCGAAACGTCACGGACCGTTAGCTCACCCCAATCAATGAATAAAAACTCCAACAACTCAATCTTAGCCAATAATTAATTAGCAATTATCAATTAACAATCATTTATAATTAAAAGGCCGTCAGGAGAGGTTCATTCCGATACATTCCGACAGGGACTTGTGACGAAGGAACCAATGTTCATTCAACATAAGAGAGTCATAGCACTATGTTCTAATAAACAAATAAATAAACTACAACACCTCTATCCTACCAATTAATTAATCATCAAGAACCAACATGTCCGGGGTTGGTAGTCGTGAGGGTGATAGGGGGAAGAGGGGAGGACATGAGCAGGAGAAGGGGAAAGGCGGAGGGGAATAACGGTAAATCATACGGATGTGGAAAGTAGGTAAGACGGATCTGGAAAGTAGGTCAATCTGGGCCAGTTCATCGCCCCAGACTACTGCCAGCTGAGAGAGTGGGCTGCAAGGCAGTCTACATGTACGGCTGGTGGAAAGACTTCAAGGAAAAAATGTAATTTATGGGTGTATGGTCAAGGGGGAATGGTGATATACAGGAGTGATGTGGTTTTTAAGTTGTAAGTTTTGTGTTAGATTGAATAATTGTAGTATATCATTGCAGTAGATTTGAATGTTATGTTGATTTTTTGGTAGGGTAATTGTGGCGATGATGTAGTTTTGTGGAAAGTAGGAGGAGCACTATCTCCGTTAGGGCGCCTCCTCAGGTGTTGGGTAGGGGGATGAACCCTTACTTCAGGGGGCCCATGGGCTCTCAAAATATGGACCCAGGTCCTATTTTTTATTTTTTTATTTCTTTATTTCTATTTTATTAATCTCTTTTGTTATATATTAACTTTATTTTATTTTAGGGTTTCTGTTTTTTGTTTTGTGCTTAACCAGATGTACTTAAATTTAATAGTTACTTTCTTAATGTTAAACGTAATAGGAGTGTAATAATATAATGATGGCTTTCACGCCAGTACTAAATAATATAGGTGAGTGGCCCTAAGAGATCTAAGGTAAAATAAAAATGTTTTCTTGTTTCATTTAGTTTAAATGTGCTGCCTTCTTATGGGATATTGTGAAGAAGACAAATTTACTTTTCAACGGGGTTTAAAACAGTCATTATTAAAATAATATATTTTTAGAAAGTTCTTGTAGGTCCAGTGATATATCTAAGCTTTATGACCAGACAAAGACAATATGAGAGAACTTGAGTCTAAGCTTTAAAGCTGATTTAAAAAAAATATAGCAATTGGTGAGTGAATATTTTTATATTATTTGGACAGTTAATTTTTCTTTTGTTTTTGCATCAATTCTTCGTGTTTATATGTTTGCAAAGATTTATGATAAATATAAATATTTTTTATTTAAAAAAAGCAAAAATAAGACGGATGATGGGTACTATCTCCGTTTATTGAATTAAATAGTTTTAAGGTAGGTCTATACGTAAGTTTTAAAAAATAATCAAAATAACACAAAGTAAAAGGGTTTTAACTATATTTAGAACAGAAAAGGGAATTACAGTTTTTGCTCTAAACTATATAAAAAAATGTGATTAGACTAAAAGATCTTTACCGTATTCACGCCAAATTGGATGCCACTTATTTCCATAATGTACAGTACAATATAAATTTATTCTTGGTTTGGACTTTGACAGTGTTAATACCATGTTTTTTATTCTAAGTTAAATGAGGCTAGTAACGTATGTTAAAATTATTTCGTAAAAAAATATTATTTACCAGGTAGTTATTTAAGTATGATACTCAACCACCTATTTCAAATTTAAAGATTTAGATTATAGCTTCCTTCCAAACACAATTATTCATCTCTGACAACGTTCCATAATAATACTAAAATATTTCACGAAATGCATTTCACATATTAAAACTTAAAATGAAAGATTATGCTTGTTATCTAGCATTTGTAATTTATAACATTTAAACACATATAACTATAAAGGAAAATATTTGTTTCAATCTAGGGATATTAAATTTTGTTGGGTTATCTCATTGTAATGATTCACTCGTGAAAGAGGTAGCACATAAAAACGTTATACCAAGGCAGGTTTTAATCTGTGACAACATTAATAAAAACAACTAGAATTATCTCAACAAACAGAATTTAAACTTTAATTGTTTTATAAATGTAAGATTTAGTTAGTATCTGAGGTTAGTGGTACATGAAAGAGCTTCTTGCCATAATATTATCCTGGTGTATAGGTGAATTAAGTAGCCTAACTATTGTTAGATATTTAGCCAATGTCAGTTGTTTTTGTGTGTTTATTATAAATATTATTAATTGGTGTTTTTAGGAAAACTTTTTCTAAAAAGCGACCTTTAGAACCCAAAGTGTTTAAATTTAATAAAAGTATATTTTAAAATTAGTCTGCAAGTGTGTTTAGTGCACAAACAGGAACAATAGGCCTATACATTCATTATATGCACCCCTTCCACATTTGTGTGATGATATGACACATACTATACAGGTTTATTTGACGGGAGTTTTGTTATAATTGTGAATTAATATTATAGCTGTTTTATATATTTATATTATTTATAACAACTGTTATTGAAATGGTATTGGTTCAATTAAGGTCTTACCGAGCCAAATTGGTTAGGAGATTAAAATAAATATGTTTAGCTTTATTTATTTGATAATAACTACTTTTTCAATATGTTAGAGAGAGGTTGTGATTTTAGTATTATCTGCAAATTAGGCCCTTTGTTTTACAATAATCGTTATTCCTTTAAAACTAAATACTACGCTATCACAAAGAGAACTATCATATACCAGAACAAAATATCATTTCAGAGATACAGCTTATACCAGAGTTAAATACCATTGTATCCCAGAGAAAATAAAAACAGACCAGAGTAAAATACCATAGCATCTCACAGAGAAACAGTATAGACCACAGTAAAATACAATAGTATCCCAGAGAAAATAAAAACAGACCAGAGTAAAATACCATAAGCATCTCACAGAGAAACAGTATAGACCAGAGTAAAATACAATAGTATCCCAGATAGATACAGCATAGACCAGATTAAAATACCTTGGTATCCCGGAAAAAATCAAAAAAGACCAGAGTAAAATACCATAGCATCCCACAGAGAAACAGCATAGACCTGAGTATAATACCTTGGTATCCCAGAGAGAATTAAAAAATACCAGAGTAAAATATCATGGTATCCCAGAGAAAATAAAAAAAGACCAGAGTAAAATATCATAGCATCCCACAGAGAAACAGTATAGACCAGAGTAAAATACCATGGTATCCCAGAGAAAATAATAACAGACCAGAGTAAAATACCATAGCATCTCACAGAGAAACAGTATAGACCAGAGTAAAATACAATAGTATCCCAGAGAAAATAAAAACAGACCAGAGTAAAAAACCATAGCATCTCACAGAGTAACAGTATAGACCTGAGTAAAATACAATAGTATCCCAGATAGATACAGCATGGACCATAGTAAAATACCATAGCATCCCACAGAGAAACAGCATAGACCTGAGTAAAATACCATGGTATCCCAGAGAGAATTAAAAAATACCAGAGTAAAATATCATGGTATCCAAGAGAAAATAAAAAAAGACCAGGGTAAAATACCATATTAACACATAAAGATACACCATAGACCAGATTAAAATACTTTGGTATCCCAGAGAAAATCAAATTAGACCAGATTAAAATACTATAGTATCCCAGAGAAAATCAAAATAGACGAGAATAAAATAATATAGTGTCCCAGAGAGAAGTAGAATAGACGAGAGTAGAATAGCATAGTGTCCCAGAGAGAAACAACGTAGACTAGAGGAACATTTCATATCATATGTGTCTCTCTCACTCGGTCTTGATATTTTAACCAGAGTAAAACCTATATCTTGTTTCTGTCTAAATTCCTTCGGTTTATCTCTCTCATTTGATATCGATATCCTCACCAGAAGTATCTCCTTGTCCTATCTTATATGCAACACAGTAGTGGGACTATAAATATTGCAACATTGCTTGACAAAAAGAATAAACAACGATGCCACTTAAGGGGTGCAGTGGAAAAATAATCAAAGTCCAGTTTACTATTCTTTTTTCCGAAAATGAAACATAAAATCTACAGACTTGTATATTTATATATTTTTTTAATCCTCCAGGGATTGGTCAATTAACCCTGGCACAATGAAATGTGTATACAATAAATCTTTGCTTTAATTACATAATTACATAATTTGTTAAAGTACGCTAATGTTTCACCCATGTATTTTTATCATTTTAGAAATAATTTTGTAATAATTAATTATGAATAATTATTTTTATTATTACATTATAAGGATAGTTATGGTGTTGTAATAAAAAAATATTTAAGTAGCCTAGTTACATTCAACTAGAATCATTTGTTCATTTCAATTCTCCTCTATCCGAAAAGTTTTTTTCAGTCCACGAGCAATTATGCCAGGGTACAAGGGGTAACCATCTAAAATATGGGAGAAATAATTAACCTTCTTTCGCTGTATCAATGGTTATCAAAATGGAAATGGTATCTTATAAAATAGGCATTAAATAAATAAATACTTGTGTCATATTGTAACCTTGTTTCTTACACATTAACAATCACTGTCGGATTCATCAATGCTAGGTCCTGGATCTTGTTGTTCATTTCCCTGGACTGAATGAAGAAGCTGGTGGTAGAAGTCTTGGGAAACTTCCTCCTCACAGAAATTAAGTAGCTCCTCTAAGTCCCCACTTTCTCCATGGGAAGTTTAATGGGTGAGTGATACAGATGTTCTGGTTCCCTCTGATCAGCAGTAGGTGTGGGTCTTATCTTATTGTTTTTCTTTGTTATGGCCGATGACACATATGTGCCGTTGTAGTTCTCCTTGTGACCTAGAAAATGTTGTTTGTCCTGAGAGACCTTCATTTGCCAAATAAGCCTCAATGTGGTGTCAGGAAGTCTCCCCAGCTTTTGCATATATTATTATTAGCACCGCGTCTTACTAACCGTTCGGGTTATACGCACTTACGCTAATATGAAATGGTAGGGTGATTGCGAGATGAAATGGAGGACCTACAGTTTAACGTGGAATCCGAACCATGGTGGAGGCCTGGTATTCCCCACATTCACAAGATGTCTTGTCAGAGGTGAAGGAAGGGTTTGGAAATCAGATAAATCTTTGCCGGGACCGAGGATTGAACCCCGGCCGCCAGCATAGAAGTCTGACACCTTACCCCTAGACCGCCAGGTCACCTTTTGCATATAGTTTGTTTACATGCCATAACCTCAAAACGAGGTAGTTTGGTTCTTGCCTCACGGATTATTCTCCTCCAGGCTTATGTTTATGAAATAACTTTTTTGGAATCAAGCCCATATTTTTGTCAGGCTCCATGAAAAAATGGCCTCTGATTGTAAACGTCACAGTTATTATCTGGAAGTGTTTGGAAGTCACAGTCATGTAGTGAAGGTACCGAGACATTGTGAAATTCTGGTTCTGCCCACTTGCTGAATCACAAAAAAATTCAATTATTCTATTTCATAATCTAGGTATGTGTTCATAAAATGATGCAGCATTGATACAACATCATGTGTGTTCTTTCTTGTGACAGTTTGGTCGTACGTATACATTATGGACATACCAATCACCAAAACATGTATAATGAACACGTAAAAAGATAGCTGACATTTTAAATTCCCATCAGCGCTGGTAATGTTGGGCATTGAAAGATTTTTCCCATAGTCGAAAGCAATAGATTCTAATTTCATTGTATTTCTTGCTTGATGTTTTGACAGTCTTTTATTTTTAAAGAAACAGTCTGCCTTCATTAGATGAAGTTTCCTTTAAACTTCTAATTTATCAACTTTAGACTGTAATTCATATTGTGTCTATTCATTAGCTGTCTGAGCTTTTCCTCTTAAGATATCACTTATCTGAGCTTTCCATTCGTCACACTGACTACATGTCTCTGTGCTAGAGTAGTCAAATTAAATGTTAAATTCTGTAACAAAAAATGACCTAAACTTTTCGTATTAAATTTGTACCTCATTGTTTTTCTCAAGAAATAATTCAAGAGGCTTTTTAACATTTAAATCTTCTGGTAAATACATTTTTGTACTATCCTTGAGACTGTAGCGAACTCTTCTGTCATTTAGACTGCCGATAAAACACCGGGGTCTTTCAATAGCCCTGATCTGATGTTTTCCTCTCCTGTCTATAGGAAGTTTTCCAGTTTCACCAAGGGACCATTTTGTTGTTTGTACCCTATTGTGTGTTAAACAAAAAAAGGATATAAATCAATTAAAATAAACTGGAATCTCTATGGCTTTATTTTATCTAATCACTCGAACTTTGTAAGAGTAAGAAAAGTCATTAAACCGTGCTTGCTCATTTTTTGTGGCCGTCTCTACCTTTATATCGGGCTGTATCATTGACAATCTTAATTAAAGATTTTCTTTCTTCAATACTCACTTCTCAAAACACTCGAATCTCTTACAGTTACAATCATCACCAGTCTCGTACGTACTATGCTAGATGCTTCCTACTCCTTTTCGTTACTCTATTAAACTTTCTGTGCCAGCCTGAGTGTTTTCGTCACTGTACGAATCAAACCCAGAGACAAATTTGTTTGATTCACTCATATCAAAGAGTTAATTAAAATAAAACACCTAAATACCACGTAATTAACAATATTACACACACAATATAATACCACTTTACACAACACGACCCCAATAAAGCCACATTTCACGATATTACGGCTGTTTCACAACTCCACTCTATCGGAATTGGGAGGAGTTAAATACTGGCAGTGGACTCTGAGGGTTTTCCCCTTGTTCGAATTTGACTGTGATGGTTTATCCGCTCTTTGGATGTGTTTTTTTAAATAGCTGCTTGAGTAGGATACAATAGTACCAATATCTTAATTTTGAATTTTTAAATTATGATGGGTTTTCCCCCGTAACCTTCATTTCTAAGTGGAGCAATACCTACCCCAATACGTCCAGTAAGGACTAATAAGGCCGGTTGAATTTAATTTAATCTAAAAAATAAAATAAAAATAGATTGGTTTATTCACAACCTTCTTGGTTTGGTTCATCTTTAAAGATGAGGATGATCAATGAAAATATAAAACATAACAGATTTATTCAATTCCTTTTGTTGAGTTCTTGGAACAATTTTTTTCGTTTTTAATCCTTCCTTGGCATCTTTAAGCTAAGTTAGAGTTGATTCAGGTAAAAGATGATTAAATAAAGTTATACATCCAACCAGTATCAGTTAGTTTAATCCAACTTCAAACTGAATATATTAACTTATGGCTACGAGGAAATTATAGGTATCTTTTAGTGTCTATATATATATCCATTTGAACATCAAAAAATAAAATTATTTTATATCCAGATTAGTTTTTATTGATTCATTATTTAATAATGAAAATTATTGTAATTATATAAAGTTAAGCCATTAGTGGTAGATAAATAGTCAAAGATTAGCTTCGGGTGTATTTAAGGACCTTCATTTTGTGTTTTAATAACCAATAACTAATTTTCGATAACTACCAGCGTCGTATAACACATATATGGAATGGCAAAACGTAACAATTAAAAATAGCTCAAATTATTATTACTAGCACCTCGTCTTACTACCCGTTCGGGTTAAACACACTTACGCTAATGTGTAATGGTAGGGTGATTGCGAGATGAAATGGAGGACCTACAGTTTAACGTGGAATCCGAACAAGATGTCTTGTCAGAGGTGAAGGAAGGGTTTGGTGATCAGATAAATCTGTGCCGGGACCAAGGATTGAACCCCGGCCGCCGGCATAGAAGTCTGACACCTTACCCCTAGACTACCAGGTCACCCATAGCTCAAAGGAATAATAAACCGGTTAAGACTAAATTTAACTCAACCCCACAAGAGGAGAATGCAGCCCATGCATATCTTTGTTATGCGAGATCTGACACTCTAGCTTGGAAACACTGTCTATATAACATCCAGAAACTTTGATTGATATATTTACATTTTCTAAGTAAATTAGTATTTTAAAAAAAGTGAAAATACCCATATTTTATTATCGACAATTTTTATTCTCTTAACACCAATAATTTGACTTTTAGTTAGAAGGACCATTTATAATGAACTTGGAATAAATTGTACTTTTACACAAATAAAAGACTTACATGCTAAAATAAAAGTGATTCTTATTATGGCATAAAGAGGACTACAAACAGTTTAGTATAGTTATTATTACAACAAATATTATTACAATCCTGTATTTATATATATTTCCTGTTTTTTGGAAAATAAGCTCGAGATCTGAAATATTACTAAAATTCTTGAAAATACGTCATTTTTCTTATAAAGCTCTAAACTCTCCGTCATTTTCCTGTAAAACATGTTCACTGCATGTATCAAGCTCATCATAGTCCAGTAAAACATGTTCACTACATGTATCAAGCTCATCACAGTCCAGTAAAACATGTTCACTGCATGTATCAAGCTCATCATAGTCCTGTTCTTTGTTTGTTGGTGGTTTCCCCTGGAGGTTGTAGGTTTCATGGAGGACGCAGTAAATTGCTGGTGACCTCAGGAGTGCTCGAGGCACGTCACGGGACGGAGGTAAAAGGAAGGAAGAGGGACAAAATAAAGTGAAGAAGAGGAGAAATGAAAGAGAGGCGATATATTGCCTTCTGCCTCAGGGGACTATGTCCTGACACGCTTTCCCACTGGTAACAAGCACACACACAGATTAATGTGAGAGTAGACGACAGGAAGAAAACAATGACACATCGATCTGCACACACGGAAACAAAAAAACTCGCAAAGATTTCCAACAACAAATAATGAGTATAAAAGTAGACCAAGAGGAAATAAAGTTGGGAAATAAACAAGTATACATGACCGAAAAAGTTTTTTGTAAACGAGCCTTAATTGAGACTTATATTGATACTATTTGGTAACATAAATAAAACATTTTAACAAGGACTGAATTGGAAACGCAGATATTCTTTTCTGAAAGTATTCACTTGCTTACTTTAGGAATTATTAGTTAAGAGATTGGTAGCATTGAAATTGATTTTATCTACCTATTAATATTTCCTAGCTTCAGAAACTACGAGATATTAATAGCTTGCGTACATTACTCTTAAATACAATTAAATAAGATTGATATACTATTTTTAAACATTATAACTAATTGAAAATAATAAGCGATGTATTTATCTTTTAAAATTCATAATCTGAACATGATATGATTGTAAACATATTTTACAATTTTTTTTTCGTAAACAACAATACAAATACATCATTAAATAAAGTGAGTCAAATAAATGAAAAATTTAATTAGTACTAAACTAATAAAAAGTAAATTAACAATGGTCGCCGTGATATTAATACACTTTTTGCCGGTTTTTAATTAAGAGCTTATTAAAATATCACTCTTAAACCGGTACTTTGTTCTGTGTTTGTCTTGCCATGCGACCAATCGCTCATCTTTGATAAATAACGTCATTGTTTCTATCTCGGTGATTGTCTTGCTATGCAACCAATCGCTCATCTTTGATAAATAACGTCATTGTTTCTATCTCGGTGATTGTCTTGCTATGCAACCAATTGCTCTCCTTTGATAAATAACGTCATTGTTTCTATCTCGGTGATTGTCTTGCTATGCAACAAATTGCTCTCCTTTGATAAATAGCTTCATTGTTTCTATCTCGGTGATTGTCTTGCTATGCAACCAATTGCTCCCCTTTGATAAATAACGTCATTGTTTCTATCTCGGTGATTGTCTTGCTATGCAAACAATTGCTCTCCTTTGATAAATAGCTTCATTGTTTCTATCTCGGTGATTGTCTTGCTATGCAACCAATTGTTCCCCTTTGATAAATAACGTCATTGTTTCTATCTCGGTGATTGGTTTTATATGTGTCCACTTGCTCTAATTTGATAAACAGCCTTTGTGGCTCTAACTTGGTGAGTAGCACGCCAGATGAACACAGGATCTTACTTTTCTAGACTTTCAAATTCTCTAATTATTAAAATTAACAACAAAAATGGTAAAATGTTTTAGAATCATGTTGCTCAGAGAAAATAGCCTGAGAAAATAGGACAACCCATTTATAAATTGTCGTCAAAATGTTGCTGCTTCTTAATGAATCTGTAACTACTTAATATATTTCTAAAATTTTCAATATTTATAAATTATCAGACTATCCAGCGAGGTTTTAAATTGAGGATTACAATCATGCTTAGCAACACTTAAGTTTACTTGGTAGTGAATTTTTATCACTGAGATAAAATCCGTTTGAAAGAATGAATTCCAGGTATTGAGACGGAATACGGTTGTGTGAAAGTTACGCCTAGTGAGAAGAATATTCTTTCAATTTATGCCCATACTTAAAATAGGTAGATTCTTTCTGCAAAATAGGATTGTGGTTTGAATACCTTTTAAAACCCAATATAGTTCTCATGCTTGCAACCATATTCAAATGACTTTTCAATGTGGAATTCACTTGCCATGTGGGGTTTAGCAGACATTGTCTGAGGAACAACACCTCTCTAAAGTCTGTTCTAACTCTTCATGGTCATAGACACAGTGTTCTGTAAAGTTTGAAAATCAACATTAAAAAATGCATAAATTTAGATCAAAATTCAAATAGCCATTCATTGAATCAGGCCTCAAAAATTAAAAAAAATTCCTTGCAAAATTAAAAAAAAAAATGAAATATTGGCGTGTCACCGAGAATCTATCTTAAATATTTGGTCTCTGAAAGTTGACACTAGTATTTGGTGACAACTTACCAATGGTAGAAAAAATGAGATGGAATCAAACAGAATAGCTTTGACAGATATACTTTCATACCACATGTTTCTGGCTGTTCCAGGACTACAAATTCGTGATCACACTGATGAATTAAGCAACTTTATTAGTCTTTTGAGGCTGTGGTACAAAGACTGCCCAATTTTAAAGAATTGTATGGTACCAGAGTTCATTTAAATTGTATTATCATAAAACTTGCTAGGATATCTGGGAGCTCATGAGTCATTATGTGACACATATGTTGAATTTTCCGATTACTAATTGAAAATATTATGCAACCATCGTGGATGAGACATCCGGAATTAATGTCCAGTAACAAGTATCCATCTGATTAAGAATAGACACGGATTATCTCAAAATTTAATACATGTTTCCGGGGTTCAATGATAGGATACTATTTTAAATCATTACAGTTCTCCAGTTCCAAGTAGCCATACTTACTATTTTAAATCATTACAGTTCTCCAGTTCCAAGTAGCCATACTTACTATTTTATCAAATTTACGAACTAATTTTCAGGTAAAGTGGTTAATGTATAATGTATAGGGATTAAATTTATTCTAGCTACACATGCATATTAAGTGTATGCAATGAAGTACTTACACTATTTTAAAGAAAATTAGTTTTCAATTTATTAGCTATTTAATAGCTGTAAAATTACATAATTTTTGATCTTATACAAGTATTTTTTGTTTATACCCCAAAACTTTGATTTTATATATTTTTTTAGTCCATAATGTAGTTATTTAAAATTTGTTTGCCTTATTAGTCCAACTCTACTATTCTATAATATTATTCACACCATGTTGATCAATACAAATGTAAATTTGTTATGTCCATTTTCTGAAACTTCTTGGTTTGACTGTCCCCACCAATAACACAGACTAGCCGAACAAGGGAGGACAGGGCTACCCCGGTCTCCGACTAATGACTCAACCTTAAGTGCTTTTTATTAGCACCGCGTCTTACTACCCGAGTGACGAGCTGTGACATTTATCTGGTCTCTTTTTCCTTCCTCCAGTAATTTGGCACTTGGATAATATTTTACTGTGTTAGTTTTGTTCTTCAACTCAAAGTAACAAAGGAATTCATTTCTTGGTTCATCAAAACGCATCTTGATTTTAAACTTATTTTTTATCTGTATATTACAATTAACTTCATGAATGCATAAAAAAAATACACAAGTTTCACTTTTATTACTGGTTGTAAATTGAACATTGAAACGATCTTAAAAGTTTTGAAAATCTATCTAATGTCACATGAGTACTGCAATTCTTTAGGCATTTTCTAAAAAAATCATAATTTTGCTTGTTTATTGACATGGCTAAGTTCAACCTTAAACATAGCAACGTGCATCAAAACCAAGAAAACTAAATAAAAAGGCGGAATCGAACAAGAATCGATACAAACTTAAAACAATAAAATATTTGATATAAGATATTTTCAGGTACGTACACTCCGTCGAGAGAGAAAGGTAGCAACTTATAATTCACTGAGCCCGCGAGGTATGCTATACCTCCACACATGACTGCAGAATAGTTTGCCTAGCTACGCACAACACCTAAGTTAAAGAAGGCCTTAAGTCCTTAAATTATTTTCAGGTACGTACAAGGTCGTAGACGGGGGTTTCAAACCCTCCCCGAAATTTTAAGAACAAAATATGTATGGCCTTACTTATGGTTGAAACAATATCAAAATAAAGATACAAGTACAAATTAGGGGGCTGTTTAACCATAAAAAAACACTTCAGAGAGCTTCTAGAGGTATTTAAATATTTAGAATTTATCCAGCCATCAGCAGTTAGGGGGCTATGTTGCAACAAAAACACTTCTGATAGCTTCTAGAGCTGTTTACGTGTTTTATAATACTAGCTTCTGTTAATTGGGGGATGTGTCCCCCCTCCCCCCCGAAATTATTGTCTGGCTACGGACTTGGGTACGTAATAAGCTCATAGCAAACGTACGTGTGTCGTATATATCATTTGCTACATACATTGTAGCTCCCTTCTTGTTGGAGTGGGTAAGGAACTATATCATACATTTAAATTCACCACAAAGAGTTTTGGTTTGAATAATGTTTTCCTTAAATAATTACTAATGAATATCACCACACAAACTGACAATCATTTTAATCACGGGAATGTCCGTGTGGAGGAGAATACACTATAATTTATTTAAATTGGTTGAAAAATGACACCTCGACATTAGAATAAGATTGAACCCGGGACCTTGGTGCGTCACTGTTCTAGCGCAGAGCTATCCAGGATTCGTCCCTCGCTCGTGATATTATATCCACGCGTACTGACGATATAAAAATGTAGTCATTTCAGACTATAACTTATGTAGATATTATAATATAGGCCTCTATCAAAGGTGCAGCTGAAAGATCAAATGATTTGACGTATGGATTAGTGAACCCTTTTCTAGCTGTCAAATAATGATCTTCCTATTAAAATCAGAGTCTAAATCATACATTCAACTTATCCACTAAGAATCTTAGTTTGAATTACAGTTTCAACTCGGAGCCCACTGTTGTTTGTTGTTCTGGGGCCTGGTTACCAGTGACTCATTATATTATATTGTTTAATGTCCCAAAGCCTTGTTACCATTGGTTCAAAATATTACATTGTTTTATGTCCCGGGGCCTGGTTACACGAGTAGGACATGACTTGTACCAACTGGTCGAACTCATGCATATGTGGACAAAATGATCGATAGCCAACTGGTTAATCCAAAAGTACCAACTTAAGAAATTGATGCTTTACTGATGATGATTTTAATCCACAAAGTTAGCGTATAGCCCGAACGGGTAGTAAGACGCGGTGCTAAAATAATCCACTATTTTTTTTCTCCTTAGCTTCTCACTGCACGTTTGAGCTATACTCAGAATAAGGAATGGGGATGAGTCATTGGACCATGTGACCACAAATGTGGGTATTTATTAGAGTTATAAATTTTATTAAAAAATATTTTATAGACTTGTTATTTTCCGTTTACGATTTTGCTGTCGAACACGTTGTTTGCAGTGTTTTAACTTGTCGGTCAATTGGTCAATTGGTCAATCCATCTAGACTTTAGTACACCAGTATGTCCTCTCATGTCGAACAGTTGTATATCTTATCACATGGTCCTAAACGTGTCGATATCTTGACACATTAAAGTTTGAAACATTTTTATTTATTTTTTCAACCATTCGGCTGTTGATCAATTTATCTTCTTATGCATAGGTTTGTCGACCAGTTGGTCCTAGTCTTGTAGGCCACTTGACCTACGTGGCATTCCAACATTCTTACAGCTTTTCGGCAGGTTTGTGAGATGCCGGTCGTGAACTCTGTTAACTATTATAGTAATAACAACGAGAAGTAATAATTATCTGTTTACTACAAATAAAGAACTCTAGAATCTGCTCCGGTACTAGCATGGACTCTAAGGCGTTACTCTCGTCGTAGACTAGATCGTTAAAGACAGGGAGATCGGGGTTCTATCTCCGTCAGGTGTACAGAGGGTAGTTTTAATATACACAGTTTCCCCACTCTCTCTACGCAAATGCGGGTGCACTTCCTCTAAATTCAGCTTTCTTAACCTATAACTAATTAGCGTAATTAGTACATGTGAGTATACGGTGAACGGATAGTAAGACTCCGTGCTAAAATAATAATAAAAGAGCCCTTAAACTTTCATCATTCAAATTATTTCTTTAAATTGCCTAGTAATACATATATTTTTCTTCTAAGAACACATTTTGTAAATACAGGCCTAATAGTATTCAGCACAATAAATACTTTGCGACACGTGTAATAAGTTCATTATTTTAAATTATTAATGTTCTAAGAATCTTAGTAGCCATGATTCAAACTCAAGACTACTACTTCCGGGTGAGCCATGTAGTGACCATTCATGTTCTAAATTATTACTAAATAACAGTGAGGTTCCTTAGCGGAGATAAGAGGTAGCGATATGACAACACTGTTGTGAACAATCCCAGCTTACTTTCCCACCACGTTAACAATTCCCTGTCAAAATGTTATAGCCTGTTCATTCTAGGAGAAGCTTGTTATTGGAAGAATCACCTTAATGGCAGAGAAAAAGACAAATTCTTTATTTATTAATAAATAATATAGAATACTATAGCTAGATAGATTACTACTATCAACATATATTATAATACAAAGTGTTGGTACGTTTATATGTCTATCACTGAAACCACTTAACCGATAACTGTACAGCTATTTTTACTTCGCAGGATATTTATCCAGTCAGGTCTTAGCGAATATAATCACGTTATAATCTCATAGAGAATATTTTTAAAACACATAAGCTTTAAAATTCAGAGCAAACCTGCCAATTTGAAGATTTTTGGTGAAATTTTGAATGAACCAACTAACTGATGATTGGTAAAAAATTATGAACAACAATATTTTATAGCACAAAAAATAACCATAAAAGTAGGATCTGAATAAGTTAAAAGTATTTTCACTCCACATACCGTATGCCACACCACCTATAAAAGCGCACTTTAAGATAAACCCATTTTAAAACCAAGGAGAAATGTTCAAATTTTAGTAACGATAAGAACTGCCTTGATTTTACAACTAGTGTTGCTCTATGATAGATGGATCTGGACACTATTTATCTTCATTGAACAGCTATAAGTATTACTATTTTAATATTATTATTATTATTAGCACCGCGTCTTACTACCCGTTCGGGTTGTACGCACTTACGCTAATGTGTAATGGTAGGGTGGTTGTGAGATGAAATGGAGGACCTACAGTTTAACGTGTAATCCGAACCACGGTGGAGACCTGGCATTCCTCACATTCACAAGATGTCTTGTCAGAGGTGAAGGAAGGGTTTGGTAATCAGATAAATCTGTGCCGGAACCGAGGATCGAACCCCGGACGCCAGCATAGAAGTCTAACACCTTACCCCTAGACCGCCAGGTCACCCTATTTTAATATTGATGGAGTATGAGTGCCAGAAGATATATTTTTCTGGGATTATTTGTTTTACTATATAAGAAACATAATTTGTTAAACTAGAACATCTTCATACCTTATATTGTTTCTTATTATTTTTTAAAGGGCCAATTTAGTTCACCCCCTTTAATGCTACTGATTATATCAAAAATACCATATGCCTTTATATATAAATTATAATAAATATTGAGCTTAATAAAAGTATACTACTATACCTTCGACAATGCATGAAGATTGTTTTAATTTAGAGTATTTATATTGACCTAATTATATACATATAGGTCATTATGATTAAAATAATTGCTACCAATAGCCTAATGTATCTTTAATAATTAAATATTTATCTTTATTTAATATTAGTGTTTATATCTCGTTGGGTACTACATAGGAGGGAAATTTTGAATTGTGTATTATTCGTCTTAGTGATAGTAATAATAATAACAATAATAATAATTTAATTTATTATAGTACTGGCCAACAGTTGTAAGACCTATAACAGGCCACCATTCAAGAAAATAAGAAAAACAATAATAGCTAAATAATTACATATGGTAATGATTAGTTACGAAAAAAAATAGTAATTAATAATGATAAGAATAAAAAATAGCAATAATAACAAATAAATAGAGAGTAGAAAGAGTAGTTAAGAGCAATACTAATACGCAAAAAAAAATCAGAATATCTTTAATTTAAATATCATAGGCATTACCTATACATGAAAAATTACTGATATGGGAGTTCCTTAAATAACTCTTATGAGTTTAGTTTTATTTTATGATAGAAGTCGAAATCAACAAATCTATAATAGATTGGATACAATGACCCATAAGGCTCACGTTATAAGAGCTATTGAGAAAAAATATTTTGGATTACGATAGGCCCGAGAAGGGAAATGAACACCTACATGATCAAGGGGCAAATTTGCAAGAAATGTTGCTATTGAAAATATTAAAAGCTAAAAGGGCATCACAATAAAGTCAACGAAAGAAGAGATTTTGGAACACTAAGAGGTTGGTAATTATGTCATAATCACACACATCCGGTTACCAAAGTATTTATCATAGCACGCAGGGACAAATTTCCTTTGAACGTTTTCCAATCTAAGAGAGTCAGTTAAGATAATGGAATGCCAAGCAACAGTAGTATATTCTAACTTAGATCTAACCAGGGCGTAGGACAGATATAAAAAAACTGTCAACTTTTTAAAATGATGAATTAATAAATTTAATAAGTCCAAGTAATTTCAATGACTGGGAAATAACATGTTCAACATGATAGTGTAAATAAAGTTTGTTATCCAGGAGAGCACCTAAATCATTAATACAAAAGGACGCGAACTATGTTTTCATTGCCAAATTTATAAGTAAAAAAGAAAGGATTAATTTTTCTAATAAAATATATCTTAGATTTATTAATATCATTCCATTTTCAAAAGATCTTTGCAGAATACAATTTATATAATTTTGTAAATCTATACAATCTGCTATTGATTTGATAATTTTAAATAATTTTACATCATCAGCAGAGAGTAAAAAACCAGACGAGTTCAAATATTTACCAAGGTCATCAATAAACACATTAAAGAGAAGAGGACCTAAATTAGAACCCCGTGGGATGCCACAGGGGGCTAAAACTGTATTTGAGGTGTGGGAATCAATTTTAATAGTGAATGATCTTAATGCAAATACCTATGAACCAATTTACATATGAGTGAGAGAGTCCAAAATGACCAAGCTTAGAGAGAATAATATTATGCTGACATAAATCAAATGCCTTACTTTGGTCAAAATAAAAAGCACCAACCTGACCTTGGCAGAGACTTGAGGGGCAACATGCCCAAGAAATTGTACTAAATTAGTGACAGTAGTTTTATTTTTTATAAAGCCGTGTTGATAATCTGAAAGTTAATTTTTAAGGTGGTAGAAAGTATGTTCATGTATGATTTTCTCGAATACTTTGGAGAAAGTGTTTAAGGGCTATAATTACAAACTTTTTTTTTGCACCTTTAACTTTCTCGCTATTTTACAGGTAGAGAAAGTATTTTGATCGTCAAAAAAATAAAGCTCAAGATTTCGATAAATCTCGGCGTTTCATAACCCCCCCCCCCC